>JACBWV010000552.1:2481496-2667722 GCA_013435795.1 Chlamydomonas sp. ICE-L | reverse complement strand
ATTACCAATCCAGTAGTTTTAGTTACCGTGCGATCGGAGAGTTATGGTTCACGCTTCAGTCTCCGACAAGTTCTGGGTGTCTGTCGGGATAGCTGGTTTGTGGGTGATCCGAGACATTTCGTCCACTGTACGCGTACATTTATCTGTAGTTCCGCTGCAAATGTGTCTTTCGCCTACATTTAGCGAAATTGCCACTTCCTTGAGTGCTCTGTCCGTCCGGGGTTTGCGCGTGCCCGGCGCGTGTTCGGCCCCTTATGGCCTAGCCACTTGGGGCTTTGGTTTCATATTCTTGCTGACCCTGTCGCCAGATGGGCAGCGAGTCTTGGATCTCGATTCCGAGACATGTCGCTGAGTGGCCACGGGGGTCCTACCGTCGGTACGGCGGGCGAGAATACGTATATATACAGTTGGGGCGTGCAGGGTTTAGGCGCGTGCCCGGCGCCTGTGTTCGACCCTTTTGGCCCAGTCACTTGGGGCTTTGGGGCCATATCTTGTGACCTGTCGCCACGGTGGCAGCGAGTCCGGATCTCGATTTTCCGAGACCTGTCGCTGACGTGGCCATGGGGGTCCTCCCGCGCAAGCACGGACTCAGATGTATGCTAGTCCATATAATAATAGTTCCATGTAGTGGCTTCGAGGGTATAGCGCGTGCCGCGCGTGTTCGGCCCCTTTGGCCCTAGCACACTTGGGGCTTGTTCCATATCTTGCCGACCTGTCGCCCAGGTGGCAGCGAGTCCCGGATCTCGATTTCCGGACCTGTCGCTACGTGGCCACGGGGGTCCTCCCGTCGGTTCGACGGGCTCAGATGCTAGTATACTTAATGTTCTGCCCCACCAAATTACACCAGGGCATCGGGCTGCCATATACTTAATGTTTATGGCCAAATCCTTAGGGGAAAACACTGGGCAGGAAGCTTATATGCCGTGCTCAATAGGGGTAGTCGGGGGGTGTGTTCCAAAAGTATGTGGGGAGGCGCACGCTGTTAATCGTCTCCGAATTGGTTGTAAAGCCCCGAAAACCGTCGGAAAAGTAAAAAAAGTGGGCTGAGGGCTAAGATCTGGGGGGGGTCCCAAGGGGGGGGGGGGCGGGCTCGAGGCCGATCTCAAAATTTCTTCACAACTTCTTCGTCGTGGCCAGAATCGAACGTGCAGCACACCATCGAAAAACCCTCGACGAAGCGTACGAATATGCAGTTGTTACACGATTAGACCCGGGTGTAATAGTGGATGTACTGGAAGGTACATCCAGTCTGGACGCCAACCAGAAACTTCACAACTAAGCCGACCAGTCCCCGATTCAGCCTGCTGGAAGCTCAACAGCAGGATCCGCGCTTGCTTACAGCAACGGGATGAAAGTAAAGGTCAAGGTCCAGGACCGGGCTGAGGCCGAGGCCAGGGCTGAGGCTGAGGCTAGAGCAGCCCAGGCAAATCGCCCACAAATCGAGCCAAGGCGCCTTCCGCACCCGGGCCCTTGACGGACAACTGCAACACTGCATGCCGTGGTCAGGCCTCCCCAGCAACAAGGCAAGCCTAAAGTCGCACCGGCCAGCAAGCAGTGCATGTCAATCAAGGCATGCAAGTCTGGCATTTTCCCCCTCTCCAAGTTTCTTCAAGCCAGTCTGGAGTTCACCACTCGGCATGAAGCTCAAGCCCAAGCAAGGGGCATGCTAGGTACAAAGCACCTGCCTGACGCTCAAGTAACAACAACCCGAGTCAGCTGTTGGAGCTCAAACAACAGGAAGCCCGAGTCAGCCTGGTTGTTTTTGGAGCAAAGACTGAAAGTAAAGAGCTTGGTAGTGTCTACAAGACATGCAAACGCGAAGAGCTATGCAACTTTCTGTCGCTCGAGGGTCTGTTAGCAACCTTTTCGAGGGGTCATTCTTGCGAACCTGCGAAGCTCTGCCAGCGATTCCGAGATAGGGTGAACAATTAGGCAACGAAGTACTAGCGAGAACTACTTGTTGGCGAATAGCTTTCATTCGGGAAAATGGACACCCGAAGTCACCGATGTGCTTTCGCTGCATGCGTCGAAAATGGCGCTGTTGTAGGGCGAAACCAGAACGATTTTAATCACTGCTGTGATGAAAGCCTAAGTCACACTGAAATATTAGTGTGACTTGCGATGACCTGCCAGTGCTCTTACTAATTTAGATAGATGTTTTCGCTGGGTGTCCTTTCACCAGCCTTTCACGTACATTTAGCCAAGGCGGATTGGACGCGGCATGGCGAAATGGCCATACGATTAGAGCCTTTGCAATATGGCTAAGGTAAGCCACGCCAACCTTCTACCTCTCGTACTCCTACCTCATATTCCTCCCTCCCTCGCCCAAAGCATGTGTTTGTTGCTACTTTATATTTCTGGCGTCCAGCTTTATTCCCTCCTTTCTTTCCAGCTTTCTTTTCAGTATTACTGCGCAACGCCCTCTTCCGCCTTCCGCGTGGACAAGCGCGAAGTAGTGCGTCAGATTGTTTTTGAAATTTGACAAATGCTCTAGTCCGTCCTATCTACTACACAAATTCCCTTACATCGGTGCCGCTAATTCTCGCAACCGATCCGTCTATGCTAGACCTGTGTAGGTTGTCAGTGCTGGAGGCATGGTATCTTGCAGCCAGCGGCCCTTGCGTCGTCAACTCCTCAACCAGGAAGCCCGGTAGGCGCTGCTGTACTGCCACCGCATGAATAAGCTGCATAAATTGCAGCATCTCGGCAGCCCACTCGACGTTGCTCTGTACACGGTCAAATATGGTGGTATGTGGAGTCTGGCTGTGCCAGGAGCATGACTTCAGCTTGGGATGGCAGCATGATTAGTTGGCACTGTGCAAAGTAGGACGCTGGGACAACTTGCTCCCAACTCTTATGTGAGTCATACTTCCACCTGTTCTCTCCTAGGCCTGAGTAGAGCTTTAAAGGACACGGGGCCTTCCACTCTAGTTGGATCATGCACTGCCCTGGCTGCATGGTGCCCTTGAACATTGTATCAGGAGATCATGCGTGGCAATTATCCCTTGAGACCCTGCATGATAGATGGTGGCAGCACTGTGTCTATTTGGCTGACGCACTAGGCCCATGTCCATGGCATGCATCTTCATATTGGGTTCACTCCTAGTGGTTGTGGCAGTCTTGGCACGTTGCCCTCTTGTGTTGTGGTGGAGACTGGTTCTCCTTGCTTTGCTGGGTGTTGGGTGACAGTCCAACCTTGTCTTTATGCTTGGGTCTTCCAGATCCATTCTGCATGGTAAACTTAGGAGTGAGGACAATGCAAGGCTGGGGTAGGACCTGAGGTTCAGGTACCTAAGCTTAAGGCAGGTTGGACTTCCAGCAGGGGGATCTCCCTACCAATACGCAAAAAACAACACAAAGGGTGTCAATAAATGTAACTATGCCCGCCCTTCTTTTTTGCAGGGACCCATGCTCTGTCTGGTAGCAGTCTGAAGGTTGCTTGTAGGTAGGGTTTCACAACAATGTGGCCTAGGGAATTCTGACTTGATCACATGCCTAAATAGTGTCCACCTGCTTGCATGCCTCCTTTTGTGCATTCATGTATGTATGCCTGCCTTTCTGCACTCCTCCCTGGTGACTGATTGGCTGACTGTCTGGATGGTGACTGCAGCTTGGAGTTGCTAGGCATAGAGTGTTCAGCCCATGGGAAAGTGGCTTGGTTGCTTGCATGCCTATCTGTTGCACACATGAATACTTGCTTGTCAGTCTGCTTGAGCGCTTGGCCATTGTTGACACAAGAGAAGGAGGCTTTAAACTATCATCAAATAAGAAGTAAAGGGTGCTACTTAATTTAACTATGCCTTCATTCTGTATTTGCAGGGACCATTGCTCTGTCTTCCCTCCCAGTTCTGATGTTCCACTGTCACATGAGGCTTTTGGACAACAACGTAAGTGATAAGTGAAGATTGCTTGTAGGTGCGGTTTCGCAACAATTGTGTGGCATAGCGAATTATGTCTTGACTCATGCCTAGGTGGTGCCCACGTGCATCTGTCTATGTTTGGGTCACTGTCTCTGCCATCGTCTCTGTAACTGCATCTGTACTATGCCTCTGTCTATGTACTGCCCTTCATTGATCTCTAACGCATACCCTGCTCTGCACGTCACTGTCCTGCCCCTTGCCATCCTCCCTGCCCTTCATTGCTCTGTAACGCAGGCCATGCCCTGCTAATCACCATCCTGCCCCTATCCGTGCTCCCTGCCCTTCCTTGCTCTCTAACGCCTGCCCTGCTCTACTCATCACTGTCATCTTGCCCTTTGCCATTATCCCTGCCCCTCCTTGCTCTCTAACGCCTGGCCTGCTCTGCTCATCACTGTCGTCTTGCCCCTTGCCATTATCCCTGCCCCTCTTTACTCTCGTGAGTACAAACCAGCTGGCAGGGATAATGGCGAGGGGCAGGGCAGGACGACAGTGATGAGCAGAGCTGGGCAGGCGTTAGAGAGCAAAGAGGGGCAGGGATAATGGCGAGTGGCAAGACGACAATGATGAGAAGAGCAGAGCAGGTTTAGAGAGCAAAGAGGGGCAGGGATGATGGCATGGGGCAGGACACTGTGATGAGCAGAGCAGAGCAGGTGATAGAGAGCAAAGAAGGGCAGGGATAATGGCAAAGGACAAGACGACAGTGATGAGCAGAGCAGGGCAGGTGTTAGAGAGCAAAGAGGGGCAGGGATAATGGCAGGGGGCAAGGCGACAGTGATGAGCAAAGAAAAGCAGGCGTTGGAGAGCAAAGAGGGGCAGGGATAATGGCGAGGGGCAGGACGACAGTGATGAGCAGAGCAGGGCAGGCGTTAGAGAGCAAAGAGGGGCAGGGATAATCGCGAGGGGCAGGACGACAGTGATGAGCAGAGCAGGGCAGGCGTTAGAGAGCAAAGAGGGGTTGGGATAATGGCAAGGTGCAAGACGACAGTGATGAGCAGAGCAGGGCAGGCGTTTAAGATCAAAGAGGGGCAGGGATACTGGCAATTGCCATTATCCATGCTCTTGGTTGTCAAATACATGCCTTACTATGCTCATCACTGTGGTCCTGCCCCTTGCCATGCTCCCTTCCCTTCCTTCCTCTTGAACGCATGCCCTTCTCTGATCATCACTTTCCAGGCGTACTTTGCTCCCTTCCCTGCTTTGCTCTCTAACACATGCCCTGATCTGCTTATCGCATCCATGCCCCTTACCATGCTCCCTGCCATACATTATTTATAGCCATGTCCATGAGGATACCAACTTAACCGTATGGAATGTGGAATTCTGCGATTCCACATTCAGAAACTTTATGAATGGAAATGGCACTAAGTCTTTTTGGAGCAACCTAGCCGACTATCTTTCTACTTGTAGAAGAGCAAGACAGGAAGCCCTGGACTGCTTAGTGGCACCGTAATTTATCATCCTTTTTTTCTTCTTCTTGTGACTTCTCATTTGTTAGCTTCTTACCTCCGCCACTGTAAGTGGTTGAGATCTGGGTCCGGCTCTAAGGGGTTTAATACCTACGCCACCAAAACGGTGGTTGGGAGTTTGGTTTGTTTGTCCTCGACACACCCCTGATGTAATGGGGTTTTTGCTTTGTGGGTGCTTTTTCTTTTTGTTTAAAGCACAGAGTCTCATACACCCTCGCGGTGTCAAGTAGACTTTAACATGTAATGTAATGTAATGTAATGTAATTGCTCTATAATGCCTGCTCTGCTCTGTTTAGCACATGCCTGCCCCTTGCCATGCTCCCTGCCATTGGTTGCTATGTAACGCATGCCATGCTCTGCTCATCACCGCACCGTCCTGCCCCTTGCCATTAACCCTGCCTTTGGTTGCTCTCTAACGCATGCCCTGCTCTGCATGTCTTGCAGGGCAAAAGGATGGATGGAAATGCTACGGCTGCGATGAAGATTGTTGCCACGAAGGAACCAGGGTTGTCCAAACGGACCCCAGGAGTTGCTTCCTGGGACGCACCCAAATGGGTAGGTTGCGTCCCGGGACGCAGCCAATTTCGTAGGTTGCGTCCTGGGACGCAGTAAAGTTTGAAGGTTGCGTCCCAAAAATTCCTCTTTCCCCCTCCCACAGCAACAACAGCTTGATGCGTCCCTCTGCGTCCCACTGCGTCTCAATTTTTCTCCATGCTTGATGCGTCCCACTGCGTCCCATTCCATCTCATTGCGTCTTTTACATAATATTTCTGGACAGTGTGCAGTGGCTGCAACAGAAGCGGCGGCAGCAGCAGCAGCAGCAGCAGCAGCAGCAGCGGGCTTGGCAACAAAAAAATCATCCAGCCTTCGCTGCTTGGTCGGAGCATTGGGCGTGCCGCGAGATTGCATTTTGACGGTTCGAATATTTTTGGAGATCGACCAGAATAAATCGATCACATCAAAAATTCTAGGCTTTAGACTAGGGTGCTGTTTGAACCCTGCTCATCCACTCAGGGCCTGGGGGCATGTGGGGGATTTTTAGGTTCGAGTCCATTCAAATTATGTGGCTGAGAGAGTCATTTGCGTCCTGCACCACCCTCTGAGACACTCTCGAGTCGGACGCATCAGACGCACCGGGGCGCATTGGGGCGCATTGGGACGCATGAGAACGCAGGGTAATGAAGTGAGACGCAACCAACTTCCAAAACCTGCGTCCCGGACGCAACCAATCTATGAGGCTGCGTCCGGGACGCAACCGACTCTGCCAATGTTGCGTCCTGGGACGCAACGGCCCTCCCCATGTTGCGTCCTGGGACGCAAGGACGTGCGTCTTGGACTACCCTGGAAGGAACTACACATGCTGAAGATGGAAATATAAAATAGAATCAGTGAAGATATATAGATGTATAGCTTTGATTGGGCGTTTCTTCTTGGTGGATATATAGGCCTATGTTTTCATAAGTAGACAAATAGATAGCTGCCTGCAGGCTGCGTATATACTTGTACTTGAACTTAATTAGCTACATGGTTCCAGCCAGCAATTATTTGGCTGCTCGTCGTCTTTTGCTCGCTGTCTATCTATGGTAAATGGATATATAGGGAATATATGGGTTGTAGTGGATGTACATGTGTAAGGATGCTTACATAGATATATAGGTAGATCAATAGGTTATTGGATGCATAGTTTATTATGTATGTAATCTATCTTCTCGAATCCTGATGTAATTGAGAAATACTCCTGGAAAATATTCCTGAAATGTGACCTCTCCGACCACCGTGCCCAAACCGCCCTGCAGGCGAAGTACAGGCGAAATGTCTCAAAAGACCGAACATTTCGCCTCATGAACGTGCACAAGCCGCCGTGCGTGGCGAGGTGCAGGCGAAATGTCTCAGAAGTCTGAGACATTTCGACGACAATCCGCCATGGCTAAATGTAGGCGAAATGTCTCAGGATTCCGAGCTACAGGCGACGCGGGTATAGGGCTTACCGCCAGAGTCAGAAGTGATTAGTCATTAACTAGCTATGACTAATCGCGGACCCCGCGTGCGTTCCGCGTGCATTCCGCTGCGCTCGTACGCATTTAGCGATCTGTCGACTTCCCCGAGTGAAGGAACTTCATATATACTGACTAGCATCTGAGCCCGTCGTTCCGACGGGAGGACCCCCGTGGCAACGTCAGCGACAGGTCGGCAGGATATGGAACCAAAGCCCCAAACACGCGCCGGGCATGCGCTAAACCCCACGCAGACATGCTTCTTTATATAATAAGATGACAGCTCGATGCCCAGGTGTAGTCTTTTGCGGGACAGAAACATTAAGTATACTAGCATCTGAGCCCGTCGTTCTGACGGTAGGACCCCCGTGGCCACGTCAGCGACAGGTCGGCAAGATATGGACCCAAAGCCCCAAGTGGCTAAGATAGGCCAAAAGGGGTCGAACACGCGCCGGGCAAGCGCTATACCCTCGACAACGCGCTATTATATATAGGACTAGCATCTGAGCCCGTCGTACCGACGGGAGGACCACCCCCGTGGCCACGTCAGCGACAGGTCTCGGGAAATCGAGATCCGAAAACGGGTAACTCCGAAACGGGTTATCCCGAAACCACTGCCCCTGGCCACGTCAGCGAATGGCAGTCAGCGAGCGGGCAAGAGTGCGTGAGAGCGCAGGAGAAGGCCAAGGGAATGGTGCGACGGGGGGAGCTGCATGCGGAGTTATTAACAGTGGCAGCGAAATTTGTGGGAAAGAGTTTGGGCAGACAAAGAGAGGCTACACCGTTGAATATAGCGGGACTCAGGCACACTATGAATTAAACTCGATTCTACTAGCTAGTACTTTTGTTGCACCCATCGTATATTGAAAAAATACTACCCCCCTCGTACTTTTTTAGGAATGTCGATCCAGAAGTTTTGCGATCGGTTTACTATACCCCAGGACCAAAGTACGATACCCTTCATTTGGAATTCGCCCGTACACCATTATACTACCCCCTTTATCCCATTGTACTATACCTACCCCAGAAATATACCTGGATTGTAGTAGAATTTTTACCTCTGAATTATACCCGGATTCTTGGAGAAGTTTTATTCCCCCCGAACTGGACTTCTATCTATGTTACTGATCCGAGTACGATTCATACCTCTCCTTTTATTTGAACTGATACGTATCCGGGTGAAACACAAGGTAATCCCATTGACCGAAGCAGTCGTAAGCTTTCTCCAAACTTGTTATATACTCTTTGACTCTTGGCTGTGACTCAGATTAAATAATACCTACCAATGTACCAAGTCTTTGGCCCAACCATGGAGGCAGGGTTAAGTAATAAGCCAAGAACATGCCTTGTTACTTGCTATGGGTGGAACACAGGATAATCCCGTCGACCATCGCAGTCGTAACCTTTATCCAAACTTGTTCTCCACTATTTTCCTGTTTGCTGTTAGTCAGATTAAATAATAACAAACGACTTCCAAAGTCTTGGGACGAACCATGGAGGCAGGGTGGAGTTATAAGCCAAGAACATGCCTTGTTACTTGCCCGGTGTAACAACGGGTAATCCCGTAGACCAACGCTGTCGTAACCTTTCACCAGACTTTATCTCTACTCTTGCCCTCTTGCCTGTAGCTCAGAATTAATAAAACCTAACGACCTACCAAGTCTTGGGACGAACCACGGAGCCAGGGTAAGTTAAGTTATAAGTCAAGATTGTGCCTTGTTACTTGCTCTGGGTGTAACATAGGGTAATCTTGTCGACCGACGCAGTCGTAACCTTTCTCCAAACTTTATCTCTACTCTTTTCCTCTTGGATATAGCTCAGATTAAATAAAACCTAACGAATTACCAAGTCTTGGGTCGAACCATGAAGTCAGGGTGGAGTTATAAGTCAACATCGTGCCTTGTTACTTGCTCTGGGTGTAACACAGGGTAATCTTGTCGACAGACGCAGTGGTAACCTTTCTCCAAACTTGTTTTATACTCGTTTCTTGTTGGATGTACGGTATAAGTCAAGATCGTGCCTTGTTACTTGCACTGGGTGTAACATAGGGTAATCTTGTCGACCGACGCAGTCGTAACCTTTCTCCAAACTTTATCTCTACTCTTTTCCTCTTGGATATAGCTCATATTAAATAAAGCCTAACGAATTACCAAGTCTTGGGTCGAACCATACAGTCAGGGTGGATTTATAAGTCAAGATCGTGCCTTGTTACTTGCTCTGGGTGTAACACAGGGTAATCTTGTCGACATACACAGTGTAACCTTTCTCCAAACTTGTTCTATACTCGTTTCTTGTTGGATATACATCATTTTAAATTATATCAAACGACTTCCAAAGTCTTGGTACGAACCATGAAGGCAGGGTTAAGTAATAAGCCAAGAACATGCCTTGTTACTTGCTCTGGGTGGAACACAGGATAATCCCGTCGATCATCGCAGTCGTAACCTTTCTCCGAACTTGTTCTCCACTCTTTTCCTGTTTTCTGTAAGTCAGATTAAATAATAACAAACGTCTTCCAAAGTCTTGGGACGAACCATGGAGGCGGCCTGGAATTATAGGCCAAGAACATGCCTTGTTAGTTGCTCTGGGTGTAACAACGGGTAATCCCGTAGACCAACGCAGTCGTAACCTTCCACCAGACTTTATCTCTACTCTTTCCCTCTCGGCTGTAGCTCAGATTAAATAAAACCTAACGACTTACCAAGTCTTGGGACGAACCACGGAGGCAGGGTAAGTTAAGTTATAAGTCAAGATCGTGCCTTGTTACTTGCTCTGGGTGTAACACAGGGTAAATTTGTCTACCGACGCAGTCGTAACCTTTCTCCAAACTTGTTCTATACTCTTTTCTTGTTGGAAGTAAGTCATATTAAATTATATCTAACGACTCACCATGTCTTGGTACGAACCATGGAGGCAGGGTTAGTTGAGTTATAAGTCAAGGCATGCCTTGTTACTTGCTCTGGGTGTAACACAGGGTAATCCCTGCGACTGACGCAGTCGTAATCTTTCTCCAAAGTCCTAACCTGTTCTACACTCTAGTTCTCTTGGATTTAGCTCAGAATAAATAATATCTAACGACCTACCAAAGAGAAGAGAAATAGTTTGGAAATATTTTGACACTGTTGGATGACAGGATTACCGTGGCAGGTTCTAGGACACAATCTTGGGTTATAACTTCCCTAAGCCTCAATGATTTGAGCCAAGACTGTGCATGTGGTTAGTTAATAATTATTCTGAGCATTGGCCGTCCCAAGAGGAACAGAAAGCAAGCGACACGGAAGAACGCTTTATCAGTCACCGACAGGGGGGTTCAAAAGTTGAGAAAGGAGCTACTAGTAGCCAAATAAAGCTACAAAACATTTAACAACTTTTGCGAAGGATATTGACCGTTGCGATGCTGATAACTCTTGTCATGCGCACTCCAACTATGACCCAAATGTTTTGGAGTGGAGGTGCCCGGTATTGTTCAGACGCCTCGACGGAGGCACGGAGAGACTGACAGAGACGGAGAGACGGAGGAGAGAGACACGGGAGGAACTTAGGGCTTCATCGGATGATAGGATTACCGTGCCCCCCCCCCCCCCCCCCCCCCCAACCCTCCTGCGTCCTAGCTGGCAACTGAGATTTTCGAAGGTGCGCTCGCGTACTGCCGTACTGCCTAGCTTGGTCGAACCAAACGCGCTCCTCCCTTCCTTGTTTCTAGCGTTCTCTTCTCTATTGCCACTACTGCTCTACTCCCGCACAAAGTCGCTGTCTTTCAACCATATAACTAGTTTGGCCGTGCTGCCGCAGCCACAGCAGTTTCACTCCTAGTATGGTCGAACCTACACGCGTACCTCCCTTCCTTCTTAATAGCGTTCGCTTCTCAATTGCCACTACTGTTTTACTCACACACAAAGCCGCTGTCTTTAAACCATACTACCGGCTTGACCATATTCAATGCGTCGATCAGTTCACAGCTTTACTTGGGCGAATGCCATGCATCCAGCCGAGGCGATTGAATTTTGCGATTGAGGGTTGCTGATGGAAAGGGAGGGTTCGAATGTCGCAGGTAGCTAGTGCGCAGATTTGAATGTCGAAGGTTTGAACGTCGCAAGGCTGAATCTCGCTGGTGATCTTTTCTTGCCTGATTTCCTTGCGATCGTTTTCTGATGCGTAAACAATCATGCAAACGACTCGATCCAATGCTCATGATGTCCATACACGGTGCCACCCTGCCTCCCTGTTTGACAAATGCTAGCCTGCATGCCTGCCTGCATGCTTGCCCGCTTACGTACCTGCCTGCCAGCTTGAAACCTCACTGCCTGCCTCACTGCCTGCGTACACCTGCCTGCCTCGCCGCTTCAGGGTTAGAGGCCTTGCTTCTGCTGAGAAGACTGCCTAAATACTGATGCTAATTCATGATAATTGCTGGCATGTGAAGGACATGAGTGCACTTCACTTGTCATCAACACCTAGTTGACCGTGTTCCTTTTTGTTCTGCTGCAGATAGAGCGTCTTGTTAATGCCACCTAGCTCTGGAGAAGGAGCTACTGCTTTCAGGGCTCAGTTGATGGCCTAGATCAATACATGTTCATTGATCTGGATGCACAATGGAACACGATCAGTGCTGAAACTGTCGAAGGAAGTTCTCATGCTATTTCATGATAATTACTTGTAAGTGATACGACGCTGTCACTACCCTTGCCCTTGTTTCTTTCTAATTTTCTGCCCATGTCTTTGCCTTTGTCTCTTCCTCTGTCACTTGCTCTGTATCTGCGTTACTGCCTTTGTCTACATCACAGTCACTGCAGCTGTCTATTTCTCAACCACTATCTCTGCTTCTGTCTCTGTCTGCCATGTCAGTGCCCTCCCTCTGTCTATGTCTCTGCCTTTGTTACCGCCTCTGTGTCTGTCTGCCGCTTCCCTTGTCTCTGTCACTGCCCTTGCCTTTGTCTATTTTTCTGTATATGTTCACGCCTCTGTCTCTGACCCTGCCACTGATTCTGTAAGTACCTCTGTCACTGCTTTTGTCTCTGCCTTTGTCTCTTAATATTTATTTGTCTATGCCTATCTGTCTATGCTAGCTTTTGTCACTTGCTTTGTATCTGTGTTACTTCCTCTGTCTGTGTCTACGTCACTGTCACTACCGCTGTCTATTTCTGTACCTCTATCATTGCTTCTGTCTCTGTCTGCCATGTCATTGCCCTAAACTCTGTCTATGTCTCTGCCTCTGCTACCGCCTGTGTCTCTGTCTGCCGCTTCCCTTGTCTCTGTCACTGCCCTTGCCTTTGTCTATTTTTCTGTATATGTTCACGCGTCCGTCTCTGACCCTGCCACTGATTCTGTTACTACCTCTGTCACTGCCTTTGTCTCTGCCTTTGCCTCTTTATATTTCTTTGTCAAGGTCTACGTATCTGTCTCTGTCTGCCTCTGTCACTTGCTTTGTATCTGTGTTACTTCCTCTGTCTGTGTCTACGTCACTGTCACTACCGCTGTCTATTTCTGTACCTCTATCAGTGCTTCTGTCTCTGTCTGCCATGTCATTGGCCTAAACTCTGTCAATGTATCTGCCTCTGCTACCGCCTGTGTCTCTGTCTGCCGCTTCCCTTGTCTCTGTCACTGCCCTTGCCTTTGTCTATTTTCTGTATATGTTCACGCCTCCGTCTCTGACCCTGCATCTGACTCTGTCAGTTCCTTTGTCTATGTCTTTGCCTAAGTCTCTGCCTTTGTCTCTTTATATTTATTTGTCTTTGCCTATCTGTCTATGTCAGCCTCTGCCAGTTGATCTGTATCTGTGTTACTTCCTCTGCCTGTGTCCATGTCACTGTCACTACCGCTGTCTATTTCTGTACCTCTATCATTGCTTCTGTCTCTGTCTGCCATGTCATTGCCCTAAACTCTGTCTATGTCTCTGCCTCTGTTACCGCCTCTGTCTCTGTCTGCCGCTTCCCTTGTCTCTGTCACTGCCCTTGCCTTCGTCGAATTTTCTGTATATGTTCACATCTCTGTCTCTGACCCTGCCACTGATCTGTCATTACATATGTCTCTACCTTTGCCTCTTACGTACTCCACCTAGGTTTATGTCTATGTCATTGTCTAGCTTCTGTCACTTGCTCTGTATCTGTGTTACTGCCTCTGTCTCTGTCTATGTCACTGTCACTACTGCTGTCTATTTCTCTACCCCTATCACTGCCTCTGTCTCTGTCTGCCACTGTCACTGCCCTTGCATTTGTCTATCATCGACACTAATTTGTGTTCCTTTTTGTGCTGCTGCAGATGGAGTGCTGGCATGCTGCACATGGAGTGCCGGGTGTCATCACTAGTGTCATGGGGTGCTGGGGGTTTATGTCGTCACTATTTTCATGGGGTGATGGGGGTCTATGTTAACACTAGTGTCATGGGGTGTTGGGGGTATATGTCATCACTAGAGTCATGGGGTGTTGGGGGTTTATGTTATCACTAGTGTCATGGGGTGTTGGGGGTCAATGTCCTCACTAGTGTCATTGGATGTTGGGGGTCTATGTCATCACTAGTGTCATGGGGTGTTGGTGGTTTATGTCATCACTAGTGTCATGGGGATATTAGGGGTTTATGTCATCACTAGTGACATGGGGTGTTGGGGGTCTATGTTATCACTAGTGACATGGGGTATTGGGTGTCTATGTCATCACTACAGTCATGGGGTGTTGGGGGTTTATGTCATCACTAGTGGCATGAAAGTGTTGGGGGTGTATGTCATCACTAGTGGCATTGGGTGCTGGGGGTTTATGTCATCACTAGTGACATGGGGTATTGGGGGTCTATGTCATCACTACAGTCATGGGGTGTTGGGGGCCTATGTCATCACTAGTTTCATGGGGTGTTGGGGGTCTATGTCATCACTAGTTTTAAGTAATCGATTATTACAATCCTCTTCAATTTAAGGTTCATCCATTGCCATCCTATTCTGTAACATAGATGTTCCATGCCATGTTCCCCCACGAGCCTACCTATGTGTGTGTGTGTATATATATATATATATATATATATATATATATATATATAAATATATATATAATTTGTGTATATTATTATATATTATTTAAATATATCTACAGTGCAAGCACTGCTCCTACCAGGCCATCCGGGGAGGTACGATTTCCCAAAACCCAAAATTCTAGCCGGATTCTACCCGACCCCATGAATTGTACCCGGATTATAGTAAGATTCCTGCCCCAGAAGTATACCCTGAATCGAAAAATTCCCCAAAATTTCACCCCAAATTCAAATTCACCAGAATCCCCCCAAATTTGCCCAATTTATTCCCCCAGAACCCCCCTGAATTTCCCCCCAAATTCACCGGAATCCCCCCAAATTTGCCCGATTATTCCCCCGGAATCCCCAAATTTGCCCAATTTATTCCCCGAGAATTCTCCAGAATTCTTACCCCAGAATTCTACCCGAATTGTAGTATAATTCTTACCCCATAATTCTACCCGGATTCTAGTATAATTATTCCCCCATAATTCTACACGGATTCTTGTAGAATTCTTACACCGGAATCTATTAGGTAACGAATCTACAAGGGTAATATACTAGGGCTAGTATATTGGGTTAGTACAAATTTGACGGTTTACGACACCATCTGATGGTTTACTACCCCTATCGTATTAACATTTACTACCCCTATCGTATAAAAAAATACGACCAAATGCAATAAAAACAACCATGGGGTCGTAATAAATAAATACTAGTCAAAATGGGGTATAGTAGAATCGAGTTTAATTCATAGTGGAAGCGAGCAACGAAAATAGCTGAAGTGCGAAGGAAAATTCGCGTATCATAACGGCTAGGCTCAGGAAATGCAGTGCAAAGCAGCGCACCAAGCCGGGTAACCTTGGACGGGTGCGGGTGCAGGTGGGTGGACGGCAGACAGGCGATCGTTCCTGTGGCTGCGCCGAGAAAACCCAACTGCCTGGGCCAAAAGGGACTGAACACGCGCCGGGCACGCGCTAAACCCTGCATGCCCAACTTTATATATACTGATGGCCGCCCGATGCCCAGGTGTAACTTTGGAAAAGCATGAACATTAAGTATCTGGTACGCCCGATATTGCTTCAAGTGGTGACACAAAAATCGGGCTGGGGATTCAATTCACACTAAGGGCGTGTTTCTACTATAGTAACTGACTTTAATAGTATAGGTGTATATGGGATAACTGTTCTGCTATAGATCAGTGATTTCCACTGATCTATAACAGCGCGTTTCCGCGCGCGGCAAAATATAGATTTTTGTCCTCGGAAACAAAAAGTAAACCCTCCCCGGTGCCAAGTAGGCAATTTTGTTTCCACAGGGGTTCCCCGGAGTCTCCCTGGAGAATCCCCGGAGTTCCAGGTCGGCAAATCTTCGCGACAGGTCGTCGAATCTCTACCCCTGGGAATTTGTGAAATTTTCGGAATATTTACGAAAAATGACGGTTAAAAGTACAAAACGGATAGGGCTGTCAATACCGTACGGTATTTTCAATTACCGTACGATATATCGTGATATACCGTACGGTATCGATACCGTACGGTATTTTTATACCCTTTTGGGGGAAATCAGTATAATACCAAGGGGATATAACAGGAAATACCGTTTACACGTCCATACACTTAAAATCAAGTCAAATGGACCAATACTGAGTGATATAGAAAAACACGGTAATATCGTGGTCTACTACCGTACGATATATCGTACGGTATAAATTCCCTAATCCAGACTCAGGTGCTTCTGACGAGAATCGAACCGCCGACCTGCCGAGTCGCAAGCCCAAGCCAGACCGATTTGGACCAAACACGACGTACCGTATGGTAAACACGATATATCGTGTTTACGGTACAATGGATCCCAAAAATACCGGGCGGTATAAGGCTTGACAGCCCTAAAAACGGACGATTAACGACTTTCCCCTGGCTTTCCAGGAGAAAAGTTTCGGGGGAACATGCCGCCCACCCCTGGAGATTTTAGAGTCTCCCCGGAGTCCACATCAGCATTTCCCGGAGTCCACATCAGCATCCCAGGAGAATCGCTTGGGATGCTGCGCAGGGTCGACACACAAAATCGACAAGGCGTGTCATTGTTAGCGTTGTGACAACTTCAGCTTTTACTTCACAGCGGCTCTCTCTTTTGTTCTGTCGCTTGGGCTTCCCGTGGATTGGGGTCCAGCAGTTGACCTGGCAGCTCAACTGAACCCAACCGAAACTCCCCGGAGAATCCCGAAGTCCTTCGGGCGAATCAAGGACTTCGGGATTCTCCGGGGATTGTCAGTTGGGTTCAGTTGAGCTGCCAGGTCGACTCCTGGAACCTAATCCACGGGAAGGCCAAAAAGTCCTGTGGAAACACACCCTAAGGTTAGGGTGGATTCCCATTGGACTGGATGGGTAAAGTCGGTTGTAGTACTGGATGGGTCGGTATTTGTCGGTTGGGCCCTTTGGATGGGTCGTTGAGCTCTTTGGATGGTTCGTGCATCCGTACACGGCCACCCATCCAAAACGCACTCCAATTGCAAGCGACTGGATGGGTGCAGCAATACAAGCATGTACCACCGGGAACCTTCGCAGGTACTTTCAATCAATAGTCGCAAGAAAAGACGGATCGATCGTTGACAGTTAAATTTCTTGCGCTGATCCATCCTAGATCCATCTATTCCTCTTCTCAAGACCGCACTCCGCGACCTGAAGTCATACCTCGCGGCGTCCATTTCTTTCTTTCAATCTTTCCATGCGATGAGCATGTCAGCCATGGAGCTATTCCGGCTCCTTTTCTTCATAAGTATTCCTGCTGTAGACCGTTCTCGATCAGGCGCCATAGCTTGCGCAGGCGCTGCTTGTTCTACGGTAGCCTCTCTTCCGGGGAATGAGCATGAACGTCTAGTCACTACCGTGGCTATGATGCAGAGCGATGAAAGACGAAAAAGAAAAGTAGAATGAAGAAGGGGCGTCGAATGGAGAAGAAATTGTTAGAATGTCCCAGATTCTGTCTTGCTCGAAGATGATCTGTGATCCAAAAGTTCGGAAACTCCTGGCTAATGAAACTAGCAGGTCGGTTGAAGAAAGCAATACGCGTCAGTTGCGCGACCGTCGCCGGATCAATGCCGGACTGTGCCGGAAGGAGCCGGATATTTTGCGACCCATCCAGAGCCATCCAACCCACACCTCGGTCGAGGGCCTGGATGGATTTTGGCTTTTGGATGGGTCGTCTGGATGGGTATTTCGTCAGTACATCCGTACAAATACGAACCATCCAAAACCCCTATGGGAAGGTAAACACTGGATGGGTCGTCGGTTATCCGTACTTAACGACCCATCCAGACCCATCCAGACCCAATGGGAATCCACCCTTAGCGCAGGTATAGACGTGCTCCAGCGTATGTAGGGGCGTGGGGAAGCCGAAACCAGGCAGAAACCGGCCGAAACTCACAGCTTGTTTCCAACCAAGTTAAGGGTCCGGTTAAGCGGCGGTTAAATTCGGTATTTTCCGCTAAGGTGTTTGGCGGAAACACAAAAAGTTTTAAGGTCCGTTAAAGAAACCAACCGTTCCCGGTTAGTCAATGCGCACCCCCCCCGCCATAAAGAAATTAGGGGCGGTAAGTTTTCGGTGATGAATGAGATTATGGGGGAAAAAAAAAAAACAAAAAAAAAAAAAAAAAAAAAAAAAAAAAAAAAAAAAAAAAAAAAAAAAAAAAAAAAAAAAAAAAAAACAAAAAAAAAAAAAAAAAAAAAAAAAAAAAAAAAAAAAAAAAAAAAAAAAAAAAAAAAAAAAAAAAAAAAAAAAAAAAAAAAAAAAAAAAAAAAAAAAAAAAAAGGGGGGGGGGGGGGGGGGGGGGGGGGGGGGGGGGAAAAAAAAAAAAAAAAAAAAAAAAAAAAAAAAAAAAAAAAAAAAAAAAAAAAAAAAAAAAAAAAAAAAAAAAAAAAAAAAAAAAAAAAAAAAAAAAAAAAAAAAAAAAAAAAAAAAAAAAAAAAAAAAAAAAAAAAAAAAAAAAAAAAAAAAAAGAAAAAAAAAAAAAAAAAAAAAAAAAAAAAAAAAACCCCCCCCCACCCCCCCCACCACCCCCCCCCCACCACACCACCCCCACCCCCCACCCCCCAGGGGGGGGGGGGGTGTGGGGGGTGGGGGGGGGGGGGAGGGGGGGGGGGGGAGGGAGGGGGGTGGTTTGTTGTTGTTTTATGTTGGTTGTGTTGGTTGGGTTTTGTTGTTTGGGGTTGGTTGGTTGGTTTTTTTGTGTTTTTTGTTTTTAGGTTTAATTGTTTTGTTTTGTTGTTTGTTTTTGGGTGTTTTGGGGTGATGTTTTTGGTGTTGTTGGTTTTAAACAACCCAACAACCAAAAAAAACAAAAAAACACCACCCCCGCCACCCCCCACCCAAAAACCCACCAAAACCCAACCAAAACACCCAACACACAAACACACCCACACCCCACCCACCACAAGCCAGCTTTGGAAGTCCCCGCATCCTTCTTTCTTTCTCGAACACTCATCATTGATCGCACAGTTTCTCTGAGATGGATTCGCAGCAGCAGGGCACCGTCCCTGCCACGCAATTTTCGACTGATCCTTACTGAGGCAACCAGCAGCGGAGAAGGAGCCAGAAGTGGAACAAACGCTGAAATCAGCGTCTGAATCGCGATGGGAGTGTTGCAGAGCTCATTTGCCACGTTGACCCATTTTGAACTGACCCTGGTCAGGTGCAAAGACTGCTTAAACTGGTGGAACGTTTCCAACCATCTTCCCGAAAGTTAAGGCCCGGTTAGAGGTCGAGTCTAAACCCTCCGAAACACAATCCTTAACCGGACCCCCAACTGGTTGGAAACAAGCTAGGCTGTCAATCGCGAGCCACTACCGGCCTCACTCTTCCAAGGCCAAATGAAAGCGTAACCGTACTGCGGGGTTCCGGCACCACCCCGGGGCACTTTTCCAGGTATGGAAAAGTTTCGGGGTTTATGGAAAAGTTTTGTACTGCCAGGCCAAAAGTCCGCCTGGGCAACTTTTCCATAAGCCCTCAAACTTTTCCACTGCGAACCTTCAAACGGGCCCATCTTTTCCACAGTCCAACACGTTTCCTCGAACTTGCTTCAAATGAATTCAATTTCAACTTCGAACTGCTAAGGCATCTCATCGGAAACACCTTGTTGGCCTTTCACTGCTAGTCTGCCTCTCGCTGTGATGAAACGCATGGCAATTGCCGCATGGCGCATGTAATCGTCAAGCCCTACTCAGAAGATGCTGTCCAATTAATTCCCAGCCTTCATACCTGTTCTCCTTACAGTCACCACGTGGCGTCGCCACGCCGCGTCTCATAGATAGGGATACATGGCGGTCGATGGACGCTTCAAGACAATATGCGATCAATGGAAGCAAACAAGCGGGTACCCAGTGCTTCGCAAAGGTCGCTTAGAACCCGTGTACGATGAGTCCAAGCATGGCAGCATTATCCTGCACCCGACTCGCGCCCCCCAAGAAGAACTCGCTCGCCAAATGAGATATACTCTCCGTACTGGCAAGCCGCTCGACCCGAGCGTGATCCAAGATTCGTTAGTGACTATCTACCGAGTATCGCCTCAGGTGCGTCTGGATAGATCGTCCAGGACACTGACTGCATGAGCATGGGCGGGGGCATGGCCTCATAAGCATGGGCATGACTGGTTGAGCATAGGCAAGGGCATGGGCATGGGCATGTCTGCATTAGCATGGGCAGGGTCATGACTGCATGGGCAGGGGTAGGTCTGCATGACTGCATGGCAGGGGCCTGACTGCATGTGCATGGGCATGGGTATGGGTATGAGCTTGACTGCATGAGCAAGGGCAGGGGCATGGGCATGACTGCATGGGCATGGGCATGTCTGCATGAGCATGGGCAAGGGCATGAGCATGGGCATGTCTGCATTAGCAGGGGCATGGGCATGACTGCATGGGCATGGGCATTTCTGCATGGGCATGGGCATGTCTGCATTAGCATGGGCAGGGGCATGAGTGCATGGGCATGGGCTTGGGCATGTCTGCATGACTGCATGAGCACGAGCAAGGGCGGGGGCATGACTGCATGTGCATGGGCATGGCTGGATGAGAAAGGGTGCGGGGCATGCATGCATGAGATGCAGAAAATGCTTGTTTTTGTTTGTCTACAGAGTACCTTCTCTGATTCACATATAAATACTGCCTAGGTGGATCACTATTCCCTCATTCGCCACAGCGACGGAAATGAGTGGATGGAAGGAGCTTTGGTGACCTAATTGCCATGACCCAACATCGGCGTTCCGCAGTGTGCTAGAGGGTAAGGGGTTCAACAACGGTTTGCGGCCTGGCTTCAACACTGATGGTACCACTTTCAAGGCGCTGTACTCCAGTTTCTGCTGCAATAACAAGGCATGCCCTGGAAACCCCAACGACAGGCGCAAAGGATCAGGTTGGATATTGGGGGGGGTTTTAGGGGTTGATGATGATGATGATGGGTAGGTGGTGTTTGTGGGTGGGCATGTGTGTGTGGGTGGGGTGGGGGTTGTATGAGTGTGGGTGGGTGGGTAGGTGGGGTGGAGGTGGTATGAGTGTTGGTGGGTGGGTGGGTGGGTGGAGGGGGGAGATTTGGGAAGGGTGCCTGGACTGTGGGGGTAACATGTGGACATATGGTAGCACTTGAGGGGACACATGCCATTATGGGTGGGTGGGTGGGTGGAGGGGGGAGACTTGGGAGGGGTGCCTGGACTGTGGGGTAACATGTGGACATATGGTAGCACTTGAGGGGACACATGCCATTATTGTATGTGATTTACGTACATGTACCAACCACCATACTAAGTCTTGTTGTAGGGGTCAATGCGTTGGAGCGTCGCTTCATTGAGCTGAACTTTGAGGCAGTGGTGCTTCATCTGTATCCCTTCTTCTTTGTGGATGGCGGCACCACCTTGTTCTCTCACTCCGCATTGGACGAGACAAACTTCTTGTTCCCTCGTGGTGTAGGGCTGAATGATCTGGAAGCAAAGTTCCATGCCCTTCAGGCAAGTTTTTTTTTTCCTTGTTCGTGCATGGGTTTGTGTGGAAAGTTGGGAGGGTGCATGGACTGTGGTGAGCCATATGGGCATATGGTAGCACTTGAGGGGACACATGCCGCCATAATAGTGGATGATTTATATTTTCTGCTACCAGCTGCATCATCATCATGTATTTAAGAAAACATGTTTTTGGTATCCGTTAGTTGTATTGAAGTAGGTGTCATTGTTTGTGTGTGGGTTCAAGTGAATGATGTTGGGCATGGGGTTGTCTATATCAAGTGGTTCTTTATGTTATGTATTCAATGTATTCAGAACCTTTATGAATGGAAATGGCACTAAGACTTTCTGGAGCAACCTAGCCGACTATCTTTCTACTTGTAGAAGAGCAAGACAGGAAGCCCTGGACTGCTTAGTGGCACCGTAATTTATTATCCCTTTTTTTTCTTTTCTTCTTGTGACTTCTCAATTGTTAGCTTCTTACCTCCGCCACTGTAAGTGGTTGAGATCTGGGTCCGGCTCCAGGGGGTTTAATACCTACGCCACCAAAACGGTGGTTGGGAGCTTGGTTTGTTTGTCCTCGACACACCCCTGATGTAATGGGTTTTTTTGCTTTGTGAGTGCTTTTTCTTTTTGTTTAAAGCACGGAGTCTCATACACCCTCGCGGTGTCAAGTAGACTTTAACATGTAATGTAATGTAATGTAATGTAATGTAATGTAATGTAATGTAATGTAATGTAATGTAATGTAATGTAATGTAATGTAATGTATGTAATGTAATGTAATGTAATGTAATGTAATGTAATGTAGTAATGTAATGTAATGTAATGTAATGTAATGTAATGTAATGTAATGTAATGTAATGTAATGTAATGTAATGTATGTAATGTAATGTATTCCGGTGGTTGTGCATATCATATGATTATTTAGATCACATGTCATTCCCTTGTACTTACAACTATGCCCAATACCATTGACTTAGGTTGAGGGCCTGCAGCGCACGGAGCTAGCATACCTGGAGTTCAATGTCTTCCTCAAGGATCGACAACAGATATCTGGCCCCATGGATCGCTTTGTGGTGAAGAAAACCCGAATGTGGCCCAAGTCGCAGATTTGAGGAAGCCAAGCTCAGGCGTCCCAACTCTAAGCAATTTGGGGACATGTACGTGTACCAAGGCAGGGAGCGTCTGGCTTTGCAGGTATGTTACAAATGAATTGCACTTAGAAGGCTGGTTGCACCAATGGCTTTGCTTGTGGCGCTCATACACATCATGTGGCCTGTGCTAGACATAGAGCTACATACGTTTCCTACCCATCCCAATTAACTACAACTTGCTTGTTTCTAACAGGATGACATTCAAGCAACGTACACAGCGGAGATCATCTCGATTGATCACGTGGCCTATGTCTGCAAGTTTGTCCGTGGACGTGAGTATATAGTGTCACAAAAATAGTATGCATTCCATCCCTCTTGTTGGTTTCTTGTTTGGTTTCTTTTCCTTCTGATGATAGCTTGATGTCCATCCAAGTCCCATATCCCGCTCCCGCCCAACTAGTTCTGTGTCTTATGTGCCTGAGGGAAGTTCAACTGGCTCCTTACTGTGTGCAATGAGAAGGGGCTGTGCATTGGACACTTTGGCACTGAGACATGCTCCCTTCGGGAGGTGAAGACTCTTCTGCGCAAGGTGCATGACAGGCATATGCTCCTCGGTGTACCGGTGAGTCTGTGACTTCTTGCTCTAGGATGCCTTAATTATCCTCCTTGCATATATCTATGTATGTGTATGTCCATGACTGGTTATAAACCACTTAGCATTTTGTTGCAAATATGCTTGTTGGGTTAGTTACTTTCCATGCCCATCTGCCCAATTTTCACTATATCAAACTGACGTTGTCAACGTTAGTGTTCTGTTTTTGCATCAAGGACCACTTCTAGCATATCTCGACAACTCAGCATGTGCGGGAGCCGCGTTCAAGGAGGCATTTCCTACCTTGGGCCAGCGCACTCCCCTCAATCAAAGCGATGACGGCCTTAGCGAAGACTGCCTGCATGTGGTTGCTCGCCTTGGGAAGGCGATGAGGCAAGGGCATCCTTTGTACTGTGAGTGAACTATTTACCAGCTTCACTTACAGCTCTCGTCCTAGTTTTTCCCCCCTCACTATTTATGTCAACTGAATTGTATTGTTTTGTGATATCAACTTAATTTGGGACTCCTCATAGTGCACTCAGTCCGATGACTGATTATATTATGACCACCGGGTATTCCCTCAAACCCCTTGATTGCTGTGGTTATGCAACCAGAAGCGCTCGAGGAGCACAAACACCATCCACGCTCATGCCCAACATTGAACCTGGCTGTCAATTCTCTTTTGTGCCGTAGGGCCGGCTATCAATGCCTTGTCCCTCTCCATGTTCCACTGGGACCAAGGTGATCGCATCCGAGTTTTGCCCCAGTTGAAGAAGCGGGAGGAGTTTCGCAAGATGACGGATGAGGAAGTAATGGGGGCAAAGTTGAGACCTTCTCTGTGTTCAGACTTGGGTGTCAAGAGGGCAAGATGTGTTTTGGGGGGCTGTTCGCTGGTGGTACCTTGTGAACAGTGTTATCTTGGGCCTGGCAAATGTAGGGTTCGGGGTCCTGTCAAATTCTTATACTTCAAAACTGTTCTACACTGCTGTACACACTACTGTTCAGACATTTCAAGAACTTTGACGTATGCAATAAGTCTGTTGGTTCCTCATTCCCCTATCCCTGGACCCTTCTGAGTAGTGCAAGAGCCCGACAAGTGAGTATATAAAGTATGTGAGCTCTTTCCTTGCAGGTGTACAAGAGGCCCGAAGAGATTGCATATGCGCTCGTGAAGTGGTTTCACATGTTCAAGGGCGCCAAAGATGCAGCAAGCAAGCGGGGAATTTCTCTTCCAATCAACGATGAAGAAAGTGTTTGAGCAGCAGGTATCTCTAGTGCAGAAGGGAAGATTCAGCGGTAAGCCTATTTTGTGTTGTCCTTTGAGTGCAGTATCATATCACGGTACCTAAATAGTTGTCACATTTCAACCAACTGTGATTTTGTTTTTGCAGATCCTGATGGCATGCAAATGTACATCACCAGGAAGACTGCCACCGAGGAGGACAACTTCAGCAAGCGCGGCAGCAGCAAGAATGAGAATGTGAACAGAAGCTTGAACCGCAACGCAGTCACCAAGAACGGAACCGGTCTTCTGGGTGTTGACACGGCGACTCTCCGGACATCTGACAGTATCTATAACTACAACAAGTCCAGGTCCCAGAAGGTAACATTCAATTTGAATTTCTTGTTGATCCTTCTCACCATTGCTTACTACATTTGGTACCCAGGGGATATTGGCAGTCAACAATACCAAATCAAGATAAGTCTACTTGATGTTTCTTCCTCGATCTTCCCACAGCAATCTTGATCAATGATGATTGATTAATCTTCCTATCAATTATATCCCAGATTCCTTCTAAATCCCCAAATATATCACAGGATCCTCCTATATCGTCCAGATCGGCAATCTTATTCCAATGACACAAAGTCTCAGCCATTGAGTCCAGTTTGGTACTCTCATGAGTTCATATAGTATCACTAAATAGGGTCCAAATGATGCTTGCAGGTAGAAGGCCACCCCGCTGATGCTAAGTTCAACCCTGTCATCCAGTACGCCATAAGGGCGCGAGGGAGAAACTACAGCTGACAGTAGCCAAGCTTGCACACCTCCTGCAGCCCCGCCCAAGGACAGGCCCTCTAAGAGAGAAGTTTGGGTATGTAGAGCTCTCGGCATTGACATCTCCCCCACCTGAAACCTGTTCTCGAACCAGCTGCAGATAGCATGCGGGCCGTATGAAGAACGCTTCTACGCAGAGGAGGGAGGCTTTTCTCACCTCACCTCTTAAAAACTCCAACAAGGTGCTCTGACCAAGCCCCAACGAGAGCTTTGGGTTTGCTGGACAAACCCCTGGGGGTATTGGATCCAACAGATGTCACGGAGCAAGAGTCAGCAAGTGAGGGAGTGGGTGAGCACTCCGCGTATCAAGTGCCCTTGCCATTTGTTGGTGGCACCTCACCCTTGCGTGCATCTACAACAGAGGAGCTCTCTGGCCAGGCCTTGGGGATTCATGCTGTCACCTCGAATGTCGACTGCAGCCATCAAGAGAGAGGACGGCTCACAATCTGCTGCCCTTGTCACCACCTCCCCTTTGATGAATCAGGCTGATCTGCGACATGACAACCCCATGACTTCGTGGTTAGTCTGGGATAAGGTAGCTTCATCCCTGTCAGCCCACTTAATCAGCCCACCAGACTCCATGGCATCCAGAGGGTCTTCAGGATGGTCAATGGTTGTCCAATGGTATCATCTCAGATTTCATCTATGTAATGTGCGAGGTCAGTGGTGTAGCCGCTCACATCACGACCGTGAGTCGGGGCCTGATGGCGGGCAAGAGGCCAGCGGTTAGGCTTGGCATGGTGAACACCCAGCTGCACCCCGAGGCTCGGATATCACTGGTTGTTTGTCGTTACAGTGAGGTCCAACGGCAAACTTGTGTTGTAGAATTGACCCACTCAACCCGTCTCCGCCCCACAACTCTTCTGTTCACCCCTCGCTCTACAAAGGCCCAATTTTCATCTCTGGATATCCACGAGTGGTTGGTCGGATGGAATGCAGGGATGGAGGCCATCCTTGAGCACCCGGCCTTTCCCTTGGAGACCCTCCTGTCCTACAACATGGATCCGACACAACAGAATGTGCGGTGGAGTCTGGGTGCTATGATGGTCAACCCTCATTCTGGCCGTGTTATCTGGCAAGGTGGAGGTGCCGGAGGCTATGCAGAGTGTTCGTCGATTGGGCGGCGATGTGCCGTCAATTCAGGAGGCACTTGCAAACTCTCCCGTAAGTCGACTCGCATTGGTTTCTAAGTTCCATCATACAATATTGGTATGATCTGTCCTTGCTCTTTTTGATGATGATGATGATGATGATGATGATGATGGTGATGACGATGATGACGAGAGGGAGGAGGAGGATGAAGGTACCTGCATTTTACTAATGGCTTTTCTATCATCATTATGTTCTGCATGTTATGGAATTATGATTGTTATTACTGAACATAAATGCCAATCTATGTATATATTGCATATCCCTGTCCATCCATATATAACCCCTGAGTTGACCTCATTCCTATCAACAGGGTACAGAGCTCGGCTGCTACAATGCCAGAAAAGTCCACAACGAGGCAGCCTCAAGAAGTCAGCTGGCCCCAGCAAGTCTGCTATTTTGAAGAGCCCTCATGCTTCTACGAAGCGGAGCGGTGAACATCGTTCTCCACCTGCCTTCTTGAAGCGAATCAGGTTTAAGCGGCCGACAGCCTACCATGACTGACTTCTACGATAGCACATTCTCGCCTAGTGATCAAGAGCTGTTTTGGCAGCTTCAGGGTCAGTTCCAAAAGGGAAACTCGTACGACTTCACAGCCTTCATGGGGACATTCAACGCCCAGGTAGGCAGCTTGTCCAAGGTACAACTGCAGGAGGTCAGAAGCATGTCCCTTCAAGACCGTGCCGGCATTGGAGTCGTTTGTCAAGCAGAACATCAAGACAATGCAGCAGGCGCAAAGCGCCAAGTTGTTGCTGTTGCAAGGGGATGATGACTTCCAGCGCCCTGACGATCGTCTACCAGTTGTTCAGCAGAAGATTCCTACTGTTGTTGTTGAACCTCCAAGGGACATCAGGTGCAACATCCAGGCCAGGGGCCACCACTCATGGAATTGCGATGCCATCCGTAAAAGGGGGTGCACGTCCAAACCCCCCAAAGAGGGTGAACAAGTGTGGGCCTTGCTCTTCTCATGGGGGAGTAGATGTCTCTGTCAAGGGCCACAATTGTACATGGTGCAAGGGCTGCTGGGGCAAGGGTAACAATCCCCCACGCTCGGGACATGGCATTTTGAGAAAGAAGTCTGAGTGTTCCATTGAACACAAGCGATAGTTGATGCGCTTAGGACTTGCCGCTATTGCGTGATTGGGTGTACATGATGTATAATATCAAAAGTGCACCTACCACACAGTCTGCTACCCTGAACATCCTTGGTAGTGGCCACTGGTTTTATTTCCTGCTACCAGCAGCAGCTTCAGGCACCTGCCTGAAGAACACCAGTAGCGGGCCACTGCTTTTTATTTCCCTGCTACCAGCAGCAGCTTCCAGGCGCTCCCTGAGCACCACTGGTACCGGCCACGCTTTTATTTCCTGCTACCCGCCTGCAGCTTCTAGGCGATCCACTGGTCACACTGTAGCAGCCACTGCTTTTATCTCCTGCTTACCACTGCAGCTTACGTAGTCAGCTTCCTTTGGGCCAAACCTTGTACGGCCACTGCTTTTATTTCCTGCTACCAGCTCAGCTTCTATGCCAGATCCGCGTGGTTAAACCTGGTAGCGGCCACTGCTTTATTCCCCTGCTACCCAGCTTCTAGGCAGCCCCTGGTCAAAACCTTAGTAGATCGGCCACACGGTTTTATTTCCTGTACCAGATACAGCTTCTAGGCAGCTCCCTGAACAACACTGTTAGCGGCCAATGTTTTATTTTGCTACAAGCTGCAGCTTCTAGGCACTCCGTAAAAACCAGGTATGCCAGATGAATTTATGTATTGCTAATAGCAGCAGCTTCCAGGCAGCTCCAGAACAACCATGATAGTGTCCCAACTCGCGTCTTTTTAATTCCTTCTACCATCAGCAGGTTCTACGGCCGCCGCCTAACAACCCTGTGTAGGGTAGTGGCCAGTTGATTTCTTCTTGCTACGCGCAGCAGCCTTCCAGAAGCTCCCAGAACAACCATGATAGTTGCCACGGCTTCTGTCCTGTTACCAGCAGGCGGAACTTCTAGGAGCTAAATGACGCCCCTAAAACACTCGTGGATGTAAACAACAATTATAGATTCTCGTGCTGCGTGGAAAAGGTTCGGTGAGTCAAGCAGCCATCCCCATTGTAACCGTGTTGAGGATATGATAACGTTTGCAAACAACGGACCTGGAGACCTGCATGTAGTCTCGTGGAAAAACTATGGCGTAAACAACAATCTGATTTCTTGTGCTGGAAAAAGGTTCGAGAGTACGCAGCATGCCCCATGTACCAGGGTGATTCGAGGAATATATACCGTTTGCAAACAAACGACCTAGGAGACATGCCATCGTAGTCTCGTGGAAAACTCATGGGCAGTAAACGACAATCATAGATTCTTTGCTGCTGGATGGAAAAGGTCGAGGTTCAAGAAGCCATCCCCATTTGTAACCAGTGTTGGGATTATGATGCGTTTCAAAACAACGACCGGAGACCTGCCTCGTTAAGTCTCGTGGAAAATATGGCAGTTAAAAACAATCTAGATTCTCTTGTGGTGGAAAAGGTCGAGAGTTACAAGCAGCCATCCCCATGTAACCAGGTGTTGAGGTATGATACCGTTTGCAAACAACGACCTGGAGACCTCATCGTAGTCTCGTGGAAAACACATGGCAGAAACAACAATCTAGTTCTCTTGCTGCTGGAAAAGGTCGAGATGTCAAGCAACCATCCATGTGAACCTGTGTGAGGATTGATACCGTTTGCAAACAACGACCTGGAGACCTGCAGCGCCACGTCTCGTGGAAATCGTGGAGTAGTAAACACATCTAGATCTTTGCTATGGTGGAAAAAGGTCGAGAGTCAAGCAGCCATCCCCATGTAACCGTGTGAGGATAATATGATACGTTTGCAAACAACCGACCTGGAGAACCTGCATCGTAGTCTCGTGGAAAACTCATGGCAGTAAACAACATATCTAGATTCTCTTGCTGGTGGAAAAGGTCGAGAGGTCAAGCAACCATCCCCATGTAACCTGTGTTGAGGATATGATACCGTTTGCAAACAACGACCTGGAGACCTGCATCGTAGTCTCGTGGAAAACTCGTGGCTGTAAACAACAATCTAGATTCTCTTGCTGCTGGAAAAGGTCGAGAGTCAAGCAGCCATCCCCATGTAACCAGTGTTGAGGATATGATACCGTTTGCAAACAACGACCTGGAGAACCTGCATCGTAGTCTCGTGGAAAACTCATGGCAGTAAACAACAATCTAGATTCTCTTGCTGGTGGAAAAGTCGAGAGTCAAGCAGCCATCCCCATGTAACCATGTTGAGGATATGATACCGTTGCAAACAACGACCTGGAGACCTGCATCGTAGTCTCGTGGAAAACTCATGGCAGTAAACAACAATCTAGATTCTCTTTCTGGTGGAAAAGGTCGAGAGTCAAGCAGCCATCCCCATGTAACCAGTGTTGAGGATATGATACCGTTTGCAAACAACGACCTGGAGGCCTGCATCGTAGTCTCGTGGAAAACTCATGGCAGTTAACGACAATCTAGATTCTCTTGCTGCTGGAAAAGGTCGAGAGTCAAGCAGCCATCCCCATGTAACCAGTGTTGAGGATATGATGCCGTTTGCAAACAACGACCTGGAGACCTGCATCGTAGTCTCGTGGAAAACTCATGGCAGTAAACAACAATCTAGATTCTCTTGCTGGTGGAAAAGGTCGAGAGTCAAGCAGCCATCCCCATGTAACCAGTGTTGAGGATATGATACCGTTTGCAAACAACGACCTGGAGACCTGCATCGTAGTCTCGTGGAAAACTCATGGCAGTAACAACAATCTAGATTCTCTTTGCTGCTGGAAAAGTTCGAGAGTCAAGCAACCATCCCCATGTAACCTGTGTTGAGGATATGATACCGTTTGCAAACAACGACCTGGAGACCTGCATCGTAGTCTCGTGGAAAACTCGTGGCTGTAAACAACAATCTAGATTCTCTTGCTGCTGGAAAAGGTCGAGAGTCAAGCAGCCATCCCCATGTAACCAGTGTTGAGGATATGATACCGTTTGCAAACAACGACCTGGAGACCTGCATCGTAGTCTCGTGGAAAACTCATGGCAGTAAACAACAATCTAGATTCTCTTGCTGGTGGAGAAAGGTCGAGAGTCAAGCAGCCATCCCCATGTAACCAGTGTTGAGGATATGATAACCGTTTGCAAACAACGACCTGGAGACCTGCATCGTAGTCTCGTGGAAAACTCATGGCAGTAAACAACAATCTAGATTCTCTTTCTGGTGGAAAAGGTCGAGAGTCAAGCAGCCATCCCCATGTAACCAGTGTTGAGGATATGATACCGTTTGCAAACAACGACCTGGAGACCTGCATCGTAGTCTCGTGGAAAACTCATGGCAGTTAACGACAATCTAGATTCTCTTGCTGCTGGAAAAGGTCGAGAGTCAAGCAGCAACCCAGGTAACCGTGTTGAGGAATGATGCCGTTTTCAAAACAACGACATGGCCTGGAGACAGGCATCGTAGTCTCGTGGAAAAACTCATCGGCAAGTGTAAACAACAATCTAGATTCTCTTGCTGGTGGAACCAAGGTGCGGAGAGTCAAGGCAAGCCATCCCATGTAACCAGTGTTGAGATATGATACCGTTTGCAAACAACGACCTGGAGACACTGATCGTCGTCTCGTGGAAAAACTCCATGGCCAGTAAACAAACAATCTAGATCTTTGTGCTTGGGAAACAAGGTCGAGGAGTCACAAGCAACCATACCCAGTAACCCTGTGTTGAGGATATGATTTACCGTTTGCAAACAACGACCTGGAGACTGCATCGCTAAATAGTCTAGTGGAAAAATATGGCAGTAAACCCAACAATCTAGATTATATTGCTGGTGGAAAAGTGGATTATGAAGGAGAGTGAAATGGAGCTCATCCCAATCCCGTAACCCAGGTGGGTGAGGATATGGGACCGGTTGCAAACAACGTAACTTCCTGGAGACCTAATTCGTAGTCTCGTGGAAACTCATGGCAGTTAACAACAAATTAGATTATCTGGAGAGTGGAACAAGGTTCACGAGAGGGCACGCAGCCATTCACAATGTATTAACATGTGTGGGAGGATCATGATACCGTTTGCAAACAAAGGACAACCCTGGAGACCTGCATACGCAGTCTCGTGGCAAAAAATCATGGCAGTGTAAACAAAATCGAGATTCCTTGCTGGTGGAACCACAGGGATTCTTCATTGCGTCTGACGGAAAGAAAGCCACAAATCCCCATTCGGTAAAAAGTGGTGAGGCACTATGAGGACAGTTTGCAAAAAAAACGATCATGGGACGAACTGCATCGTCCATGTCTAGTGGCGAAGCAACAACTCATGGCAAATGTAAAACAACAATAAGAATTCTCTGCTGCTGGATCTAATGTAGATGAGTCAACGGCAAACATCCCCATGTAAAACCTGTGTTGAGGATATTGATACCCGTTTGACCAAACGACAGACATGGAGACCTGCATCGCAGTCTCGTGGAAAACTCCGTGGCTCGTAAACAACCATACTTAGATTCTCTTGCCTGGATTGGAAAAATGGATATGGTCTGAGGGCGGGGGGGGAGTCAAGAAGCCCATCCCCATTGTAACCAGTTGTCTGAGGATTATGATACCGTTTTGACCAAAAAAAACCGGAGACCTGCATTGTGTGTCTCGTGGAAAAATATGGCAGTTAACAACAACTAGATTACTCGTGCTGGTTGTGAAAAGGCCGAGAGTTCAAGCAGCCATCCCCATGTAACCAGTGTTGAGATATGTTACCGTTTTTGCAACAACGACCTGGAGACCTGCTCGTAGTCTCGTGGAAAACTCATGGCAGGAAACAACAATCTAGATCTCTTTCGGTGGAAAAGGTCGATGAGAGTCAAGCAGCATACCAATTGTAACCAGTGTGAGGGATATGATACCTTTGCAAAAAACAACGACCTGGAGACCGTTGTTTGGCATCGTTTTAGTGTTTTCTCGTGGAAAAACTCCATGGCAGTAAACAACAATCTATATTAGCTGTGGAAAAGGTCGAGAGGTAAAGAAGCCCATCCCATGAACCAGTGTTGAGGATATGATACAGTTTGCAAAACAACGACCTGGAGGACCTGAATCGTAGTCTAGTGGAAAACTCATGCCGTTAACAACAATTCTAGCATCTCTTTGCTGGTGGGAAAAAGGTCGAGGTCAAGAACCATCCATGTAACATGTGTTGACGGATATGATACGTTTGCAAAACAACGACCTGAGAGCCTGATGTTAGTCTCGTGGAAGGAAAAACTCATGGCAGTAAGTAAAAACAACATCAGATTCTCTTGCTGGTGGAAAAGGGGCGAGACGACCTGGAGACCTGCATCGTAGTTCTCGTTGAAAACTCATGGCAGAAACAACAATCTAGATCTCATTGCTGCTGGAAAGTCGAGAGTCAAGCAGCCATCCCATGTAACCAGTGTTGAGGATATGATACCGTTTGCAACAACGACCTGGAGACCTGCATCGTAGCTCGTGTGAAAACTCTGGCAGTAACACACAATCTAGCTTTCTGCTGTGTGAAAAGGTCGAGAGTCAAGCAGCCATCCCCATGTACCGTGTTGAGGATTGATAGCCGTTTGCAACAACGACCTGGAGACCTGCATCGTAGTCTCGTGGAAAACTCATGGCAGTAAACAACAATCTAGATTCTCCTTGCTGGTGAAAAGAAGGTCGAGAGTAAGCAGCATCCATGTAACCAGTGTTGAGGATATTGTACGTTTGCAAACAACGACCTGAGACCTGCATCGTAGTCTCGTGGAAAACACTCGGCAGTAAACAACAATCTAGATTCTCTTGCTGCTGGAAAAGGTCGAGAGTAAGCAACCATCCCCATGTAACCTGTGTTGAGGATATGCATACCGTTTGCAAACAACGACTGGAGACGCATGTCAGTCTCGTGGAAACTCGTGCAGTCACAACAATCTAGATTCTCTGCTGGTGGAAAAGGTCGAGATGTCAAGCACCATCCCCATGTAACCAGTGTTGAGGATATGATAACCGTTTGCAACAACGACCTGGAGACCTGCATCGTAGTCTCGTGAAACTGGCACTCATGAGAAACTAACCAATCTAGATCCACTGTTGTCCCCCCCATGTAAGGTTGAGGTGTTCCCACAGACACTGCCGTGTTGCGCCCTGAACCTGCGAAAAGTCGAGGTGCCCTGCATACCTAGTGTTGTTTGTATTTAACACCATCTGTGTACTGCATATCTCGGCACCCAATAGACCAATCACCCGATCGTCCACAGTCTGTGTTGAGGATATGATACCGTTTGCAAACAACGACCTGGAGACTGCATCGTAGTTCGGGGAAAACTCATGGCAGTAAAACAACCAATCTAGATTCTCTGCTGGTGGAAAGGTCGAGAGTCAAGCAGCCATCCCCATGTAAACAGTGTTGAGGATATATACGTTTGCAAACAACGACCTGGAGACTGCATCGTAGTCTCGTGGAAAAATCATGGCAGTAACAAATGAGAGATAGGCGGACGGAAACCTCTGAGAGCTCCTTCTTTTTTCTTCGGAAAAGGTCGAGAGTCAGCAGCCATCCCCATGTAACATGTTGAGGATATGATACCGTTTGCAAACAACGACCTGGAGACCTGATCGTAGTCTCGTGGAAAACTCGGCAGTAAACAACAATCTAGATTCTCTTGCTGGTGGAAAAGGTGAGAGTCAAGCAGCCTCCCCATGTAACCATGTTGAGGATATGATACGTTTGCAAAAACGACCTGGAGACCTGCATCGTAGTCTCGTGGAAAAACTCATGGCAGTAACAACAATCAGATCTCTTGCTGGTGGAAAAGGTCGAGAGTCAAGCAGCCATCCCATGTAACCAGTGTGTGAGGATATGATACCGTTTGCAAACAACGACCTGGGACCTGCACGTAGTCTCGTGGAAAAAATCATGGCAGAAAAACACACAATCTAGATTCTCTTGTGGTGGAAAAGGTCGAGAGTCAAGCAGCCATCCCCATGTAACCGTGTTGAGGATATGATACCGTTGCAAACGACCTGGAGACCTGCATCGTAGTCTCGTGGAAAAACTCTGGCAGTAAACAACAATCTAGATTTTGCTGGTGGAAAAGGTCGAGAGTCAGCAGCCATCCCATGTAACCTGTGTTGAGGATATGATACCGTTTGCAGCCAACGACCTGGAGACCTGCATCGTAGTCTCGTGGGAAAACTTCGGCAGTAAACACAATCTAGATTCTCTGCTGGTGGAAAAGGTCGAGAGTCAAGAGCCATCCCATGTAACCGTTGTTGAGGATATGATACCGTTTGCAAACAAAGACCTGGGACTGCATCGTAGTCTCGGTGGAAAACTCATGGCAGTTAACACAATCTAGATCTCTTTCTGGTGGAAAAGGTCGAGAGTCAAGCAGCAACCCCATGTCCAAACCAGTGTTGAGGATATGATACCGTTTGCAAACAAGACCTGGAGACCTGCATTCGTTACGTTCGTGAAAACTATGGCAGTAAACAACAATCTAGATTCTCTGCTGGTGGAAAAGGCGAGAGTCAAGCAGCCATCCCATGTAACCAGTGTTGAGGATATGATACCGTTTGCAAACAAGACCTGGAGACTGCATCGTAGTCTCGTGGAAAAACTATGGCAGTAAACAACAATCTAGATTCTCTGCTGGTGGAAAAGGTCGAGAGTCAAGCAGCCACTCCCCATGGAACCAGTGTTGAGGATATGATACCGTTTGCAACAACGACCTGGAGAACTGCATCGTAGTCTCTGGGAAACTCATGGCAGTAAACAACAATCTAGAATCTTCTCGGTGGAAAAGGTCGAGAGTCAGCAGCCATCCCTCGTAACCAGTGTTGAGGATATGATACCGTTTGCAAACAACGACTGGAGAACCTGCATGTGCAGTCTCGTGGAAAAATCATGGCAGTAAACAACAATCTAGATTTCTTTCTGGTGGAAAAGGTCGAGAGTCAAGCAGCCATCCCCATGTAAACCAGTTTGAGGATATGATAACGTTTGCAAACACGACCTCCGGAGACCTGCATCGTCAGTCTCGTGGAAAAACTCATGGCAGTAAACAACAACATCTAGATTCTCTTGCTGGTGGAAAAGGTCGAGTCAAGCAGCCATCCCCATGTAACGTGTTGGGATATGATACCGTTTGCAACAACGACTGGAGACCTGCATCGTAGTCTCGTGGAAAACTCATGGCAGTAAACACAATCTAGATTCTCTTGTGGTGGAAAAGGTAGAGAGTCAAGCAGCCATCCCCATGTAACAGTGTTGAGGATATGATCACGTTTGCAAACACAACGATGGAGACCGCATCGTAGTCTCGTGGAAAACTCATGGAGTAACAACAATCTAATTCTCTTTGCTGGTGGAAAAGGTCGAGAGTCAAGCAGCCATCCCCATGTAACCAGTGTTGAGGATATGATACCGTTGCAACAACGACCTGGAGACCTGCAGCTAGTCTCGGAACAAACTCTGGCAGTAACAACAATCTAGATTCTCTTGCTGGTGGAAAAGGTCGAGAGTCAAGCAGCCATCCCATGTAACCAGTGTTGAGGATATGATACCGTTTGCAACAGACCTGGAGACCTGCATCGGAGTCTCGTGGAAAACTCATGGCAGTAACAACATCTAGATTCTCTTGCTGGTGGAAAAGGTCGAGAGTCAAGCAGCCATCCCCAGTAACGTGTTGAGGATATGATACGTTTGCAAACAACGACCTGGAGAACTGCATGTAGTCTCGGAAAACTCAGGCAGTAACAACAATCTAGATTCTCTTGCTGGTGGAAAAGGTCGAGAGTCAAGCAGCCATCCCCATGTAACCAGTGTTGAGGATATGATACCGTTTGAAACAACGACCTGGAGCCTGCATAGTAGTCTCGTGGAAAACTCATGGCAGTAAACAACAATCTAGATTCTCTGTGGGGAAAGGTCGAGAGTCAAGGCCATCCCATGTAACCGTGTTGAGGATATGATACCGTTTGCAAACAACGACCGGAGACCTGCATCGTAGTCTCGTGGAAAACTCATGGCAGTAAACACAATCTAGATTCTCTTGCTGGTGGAAAAGGTCGAGAGTCAAGCGCCATCCCCATGTAACCGTGTTGAGGATATGATACCGTTTGCAAACAACGACCTGGAGACCTGCATCGTAGTCTCGTGGAAAACTCATGGCAGTAACAACAATCTAGATTCTCTTGCTGTGGAAGGTCGAGAGTCAAGCAGCCATCCCCAGTAACCGGTGTGAGGATATGATACCGTTTGCAAACAAAGACCTGGGACCTGCATGCGTCGTGGAAAACTCATGGCAGTAAACAACAATCTAGATTCTCCTTGCTGGTGGAAAAGGTCGAGAGTCCGCAGCCATCCCCATGTAACCAGTGTGGGATATGAACCGTTTGCAAACAACGACCTGGAACCTGCATCGTAGTCTCGTGGAAAACTCATGGCAGTTAACAACAATCTAGATTCTCTTGCTGGTGGAAAGGTCGAGAGTCAAGCAGCCATCCCATGTAACCGTGTTGAGGATAGATACCGTTGCAAACAACGACCTGGAGACCTGCATCGTAGTCTCGTGGGAAACTCATGGCAGTAAACAACAATCTAGATCTCTTGCTGGTGGAAAAGGTCGAGAGTCAAGCAGCCATCCCATGTAACCAGTGTTGAGGATATGATACCGTTTGCAAACAACGACCTGGAGACCTGCATCGTAGTCTCGTGGAAAACTCATGGCAGTAAACAACAATCTAGATTCTGTCTTCTGTGGAAAAGGTCGAGAGTCAAGCAGCCATCCCCATGTAACCAGTGTGAGGATATGATACCGTTTGCAACAACGACCTGGAGACCTGCATCGTAGTTCGTGGAAAACTCAGGCAGTAAACAACAATCGATTCTCTTGCTGGTGGAAAAGGTCGAGAGCAAGCAGCCATCCCCATGTAACCAGTGTTGAGGAATGATACCGTTTGCAAACAAACGACCTGGAGACCTGCATCGTAGTCTCGTGGAAAACTCATGGCAGTAAACAACAATTCTAGATTCTCTTGCTGGTGGAAAAGGTCGAGAGTCAAGCAGCCATCCCATGTAACCTGTGTGAGGATATGATACCGTTTGCAAACAACGACCTGGAGACCTGCATCGTAGTCTCGTGGAAAAATCATGGCAGAAACAACAATCTGATTTCTTTCTGGTGGAAAAGGTCGAGAGTCAGCAGCCATCCCCATGTAAGTGTTGAGGATATGATACCGTTTGCAAACAACGACCTGGAGACTGCATCGTAGTCTCGTGGAAAAACTATGGCAGAACAACAATCTAGATTCTCTTGCTGGTGGAAAAGGTCGAGAGTCAAGCAGCCATCCCCATGTAAAGTGTTGAGGATATGATACCGTTTGCAAACAACGACCGGAGACCTGCATCGTAGTCTCGTGGAAAACTCATGGCAGTTAACAACAATCTAATTCTCTTTCTGGTGGAAAAGTCGAGAGTCAAGCAGCCATCCCCATGTAACCAGTGTTGAGGAATGATACCGTTTGCAAACAACGACCTGGAGACCTGCATCGTAGTCTCGTGGAAAACTCATGGCAGTAAACAACAATCTAGATTTCTTGCTGGTGGAAAAGGTCGAGTCAAGCAGCCATCCCCATGTAACCCGTGTTGAGGATATGATAACGTTTGCAAACACGACCTGGAGACCTGCATCGTAGTCTCGTGGAAAACTCATGGCAGTAAACAACAATCTAGATTCTCTTTCTGGTGGAAAAGGTCGAGAGTCAAGCAGCCATCCCCATGTAAACAGTGTTGAGGATATGATACCGTTTGCAAACAACGACCTGGAGACCTGCATCGTAGTCTCGTGGAAAACTCATGGCAGTAAACAACAATCTAGATTCTCTTGTGTGGAAAGGTCGAGAGTCAAGCAGCCATCCCCAGTAACCAGTGTTGAGGATATGATACCGTTTGCAAACAACGACTGGAGACCTGCATCGTAGTCTCGTGGAAAAACTCATGGCAGTTAACAACAATCTAGATTCTCTGCTGGTGGAAAAAAGTCGAGAGTCAAGCAGCCATCCCCTGTAACCAGTGTTGAGGATATGATACCGTTTGCAAACAACGACCTGGAGACCTGCATCGTAGTCTCGTGAAAACTCATGGCAGTTAACAACAATCTAGATTCTCTTGCTGGTGGAAAAGGTCGAGAGGCAGCAGCCATCCCCATGTAACCAGTGTTGAGGATATGATACCGTTTGCAAACAACGACCTGGAGACCTGCATCGTAGTCTCGTGGAAAACATGGCAGTAAACAACAATCTAGATTCTCTTGCTGGTGGAAAAGGTCGAGAGTCAAGCAGCCATCCCCATGTAACCGTGTGAGGATATGATACCGTTTGCAAACAACGACCTGGAGACCTGCATCGTAGTCTCGTGGAAAACTCATGGCAGTTAAAAACAATCAGATTCTCTTCTGGTGGAAAAGGTCGAGAGTCAAGCAGCCATCCCCATGTTAGTGTTGAGGATATGATACCGTTTGCAAACAACGACCTGGAGACCTGCATCGTAGCTCGTGGAAAACTCATGGCAGTAAACAACAATCTAGATTCTCTGCTGGTGGAAAAGGTCGAGAGTCAAGCAGCCATCCCCATGTAACCAGGTTGAGGATATGATACCGTTTGCAAAAAACGACTGGAGACCTATCGTAGTCTGTGGAAAACTCATGGCAGTAACAACAATCTAGATTCTCTTTCTGGTGGGAAAAGGTCGAGAGTCAAGCAGCCATCCCCATGTAACCAGTGTTGAGGATATGTCCGTTTGCAAACACGACCTGGAGACCTGCATCGTAGTCTCGTGGAAACTCATGGAGTAAACAACAATCTAGATTCTCTTGCTGGTGGAAAAGGTCGAGAGTCAAGCAGCCATCCCCATGTAACAGTGTTGAGGATATGATACCGTTTGCAAAACAAAGACCTGGAGACCTGCATCGTAGTCCGTGGAAAACTCATGGCAGTAAACAACAATCAGATTCTCTTGCTGGTGGAAAAGGTCGAGAGTCAAGCAGCCATCCCCATGTAACCAGTGTGAGGATATGATACCGTTGCAACAAACGACCTGGAGACCTGCATCGTAGTCTCGTGGAAAACTCATGGCAGTAAACACAATCTAGATTCTCTTTTGGTGGAAAAGGTCGAGAGTCAAGCAGCCCTCCCCATGTAACCAGTGTTGAGGATATGATACCGTTTGCAAAACAAGACCTGGAGACCTGCATGTAGTCTCGTGGAAAACTCATGGCAGTGTAACAACAATCTAGATTCTCTTGCTGGTGGAAAAGGTCGAGAGTCAAGCAGCCATCCCCATGTAACCAGTGTTGAGGATATGATACCGTTTGCAACAACGACCTGGAGACTGCATCGTAGTGCTCGTGGAAAACTCATGGCAGTAACAACAATCTAGATTTCTTGCTGGTGGAAAGGTCGAGAGTCAAGCAGCCATCCCAGTAACCAGTGTTGAGGATATGATACCGTTTGCAAACCACGACCTGGAGACCTGCATCGTAGTCTCGTGGAAAACTTGGCAGTAAACAACAATCTAGATTCTTTTTGTGGAAAAGGTCGAGAGTCAAGCAGCCATCCCAAGTAACCAGTGTTGAGGATATGATACCGTTTGCAAACAACGACCTGGAGACCTGCATGTCGTCTCGTGGAAAACTCATGGCAGTGAAACAAAAATCTAGATTCTCTTTCTGGTGGAAAAGGTGAGAGTCAAGCAGCCACCCCATGTAACCAGTGTTGAGGATATGATACCGTTTGCAAACAACGACCTGGAGACTGCATCGTAGTCTCGTGGAAAACTCATGGCAGTAAACAACAATCTAGATTCTCTGCTGGTGGAAAAGGTCGAGAGTCAAGCAGCCATCCCCATGTAACCAGTGTTGAGGATATACCGTTTGCAAACAACGACCGGAGACCTGCATCGTAGTCTCGTGGAAAACTCATGGCAGTTAACAACAATCTAGATTCTTTGCGGGAAAAGGTCGAGAGTCAAGCCAGCCCCCATGTAACCGTGTTGAGAGATGATACCGTTTGCAAACAACGACCTGGAGACCTGCATCGTAGTCGTGGAAAACTCATGGCAGTAAACAACAATCTAGATTCTCTTGCTGGTGGAAAAGGTCGAGAGTCAAGCCCATCCCCATGTAACCGTGTTGAGGATATGATCCGTTTGCAAACAACGACCTGGAGACCTGCATAGTCCGTGGAAAACTATGGCAGTAAACAACAATCCGATTCTCTTCTGGTGGAAAAGGTCGAGAGTCAAGCAGCCACCCCAGTAACCAGTGTTGAGGATATGATACCGTTTGCAAACAACGACCTGGAGACCTGCATCGTAGTCTCGTGGAAAAAACTCATGGCAGTTAACAACAATCTAGATCTTCTTGCTGGTGGAAAAGGTCGAGAGTCAAGCAGCCATCCCCAGTAACACTGTGTGAGGATATGATACCGTTTGCAAACAACGACCTGGAGACCTGCATCGTAGTCTCGTGGAAAACTCATGGCAGTAAACAACAATCTAGATTCTTGCTGGTGGAAAAGGTCGAGAGTCAAGCAGCCATCCCCATGTAACCAGTTGAGGATATGATACCGTTTGCAAACAACGACCTGGAGACCTGCATCGTAGTCTCGTGGAAAAATCATGGCAGTAAACAAAAATCTAGATTCTCTTGCTGGTGGAAAAGGTCGAGAGTCAAGCAGCCATCCCCAGTAACCAGTGTTGAGGATATGATACCGTTTGCAAACAACGACCTGGAGACCTGCATCGTAGTCTCGTGGAAAACTATGGCAGTAAACAACAATCTAGATTCTCTTGCTGGTGGAAAAGGTCGAGAGTCAAGCAGCCATCCCCATGTAACCAGTGTTGAGGATATGATACCGTTTGCAAACAACGACCTGGAGACCTGCATCGTAGTCTCGTGGAAAACTCATGGCAGTTAACAACAATCTAGATTCTCTTTTGGTGGAAAAGGTCGAGAGTGCAAGCAGCCATCCCCATGTAACCAGTGTTGAGGATATGATACCGTTTGCAAACAACGACTGGAGACCTGCATCGTAGTCTCGTGGAAAACTCATGGCAGTAACAACAATCTAGATTCTCTTGCTGGTGGAAAAGGTCGAGAGTCAAGCAGCCATCCCCATGTACACAGTGTTGAGGATATGATGTTTGCAAACAACGACTGGAGACCTGCATCGTAGTCTCGTGGAAAACTCATGGCAGTAAACAACAATCTAGATCTCTTGTGGTGGAAAGGTCGAGAGTCAAGCAGCCATCCCCATGTAACCAGTGTTGAGGATATGATACCGTTTGCAACAACGAACCTGGAGACCTGCATCGTAGTCTCGTGGAAAAATCATGGTAAAAAACAATCTAGATTCTCTTGCTGGTGGAAAAGGTCGAGAGTCAAGCAGCCATCCCATGTAACACAGTGTGAGGATATGATACCGTTTGCAAACAACGACCTGGAGACCTGCATCGTAGTCTCGTGGAAAACTCATGGCAGTAAACAACAATCTAGATTCTCTTGCTGTGGGAAAGTGCGAGAGTCAAGCAGCCATCCCCATGAACCAGTGTTGAGGATATGATACCGTTTGCAAACAACGACCTGGAGACCTGATCGTAGTCTCGTGGAAAACTCATGGCAGTAACAACAATTAGATTCTCTTGCTGGTGGAAAAGGTCGAGAGTCAAGCAGCCATCTCCACGTAACCAGTGTTGAGGATATGATACCGTTTGCAAACAACGACTGGAGACCTGCATCGTAGTTCGTGGAAAACTCATGGCAGTAACAACAATCTAGATTCTTTGCTGGTGGAAAAGGTCGAGAGTCAAGCAGCCATCCCCATGTAACCAGTGTTGAGGATATGATACCGTTTGGCAAACAACGACCTGGAGACCTGCATCGTAGTCTCGTGGAAACTCATGGCAGTAACAACAATCTAGATTCTCTTCTGGTGGGAAAAGGTCGAGAGTCAAGCAGCCATCCCATGTAACCAGTGTTGAGGATATGTACCGTTTGCAAACAACGACCTGGGGACCTGCATCGTAGTCTCGTGGAAAACTCATGGCAGTAACACAACAATTAGATTCTCTTGCTGGTGGAAAAGGTCGAGAGTCAAGCAGCCATCCCCATGTAACCAGTGTTGAGGATATGATACCGTTTGCAAACAACGACCCTGGAGACCTGCATCGTAGTCTCGTGGAAAACTCATGGCAAGGAAACAACAATCTAGTCTCTTTGCTGGTGGAAAAGGTCGAGAGTCAAGCAGCCATCCCCATGTAACAGTGTTGAGGATATTGATACACGTGTTGCAGACAAACGACCTGGAGACCTGCATCGTAGTCTCGTGGAAAACTCATGGCAGAGTAAGCAACAATCTAGATCTCTTTCTGGTGGAAAAGGTCGAGAGTCAAGCAGCATCCCCATGTAACCAGTGTTGAGGATATGATACCGTTTGCAGACAACGACCTGGAGACCTGCATCGTAGTCTCGTGGAAAAACTCATGGCAGTAAACAACAATCTAGATTCTCTGCTGGTGGAAAAGGTCGAGAGTCAAGCAGCCACCCCAGTAAACCTTGTGTGAGGATATATGATACCGTTTTGCAAAACAAAACAACGCGACCTGGGAAGACTGCATCGTAGTCTCGTGAAAACTCATGGCAGTAAACAACAATCTAGATTCTCTTGCTGGTGGAAAAGGTCGAGAGTCAAGCAGCCATCCCCACGTAACCAGTGTTGAGGATATGATACCGTTTGCAAACAACGACCTGGAGACCTGCATCGTAGTCTCGTGGAAAACTCATGGCAGTAACAACAATCTAGATTCTCTTGCTGGTGGAAAAGGTCGAGAGTCAAGCAGCCATCCCCATGTAACCTGTGTTGAGGATATGATACCGTTTGCAAACAACGACCTGGAGACCTGCATCGTAGTCTCGTGGAAAACTCATGGCAGTAAACAACAATCTAGATTCTCTTGCTGGTGGAAAAGGTCGAGAGTCAAGCAGCCATCCCCATGTAACCAGTGTTGAGGATATGATACCGTTTGCAAACAACGACCTGGAGACCTGCATCGTAGTCTCGTGGAAAACTCATGGCAGTAAACAACAATCTAGATTCTCTTGCTGGTGGAAAAGGTCGAGAGTCAAGCAGCCATCCCCATGTAACCAGTGTTGAGGATATGATACCGTTTGCAAACAACGACCTGGATACCTGCATCGTAGTCTCGTGGAAAACTCATGGCAGTAAACAACAATCTAGATTCTCTTGCTGGTGGAAAAGGTCGAGAGTCAAGCAGCCATCCCCATGTAACCAGTGTTGAGGATATGATACCGTTTGCAAACAACGACCTGGAGACCTGCATCGTAGTCTCGTGGAAAACTCATGGCAGTAACAACAATCTAGATTCTCTTGCTGGTGGAAAAGGTCGAGAGTCAAGCAGCCATCCCCATGTAACCAGTGTTGAGGATATGATACCGTTTGCAAACAACGACCTGGAGACCTGCATCGTAGTCTCGTGGAAAACTCATGGCAGTTAACAACAATCTAGATTCTCTTGCTGGTGGAAAAGGTCGAGAGTCAAGCAGCCATCCCCATGTAACCAGTGTTGAGGATATGATACCGTTTGCAAACAACGACCTGGAGACCTGCATCGTAGTCTCGTGGAAAACTCATGGCAGTAAACAACAATCTAGATTCTCTTGCTGGTGGAAAAGGTCGAGAGTCAAGCAGCCATCCCCATGTAACCAGTGTTGAGGATATGATACCGTTTGCAAACAACGACCTGGAGACCTGCATCGTAGTCTCGTGGAAAACTCATGGCAGTAAACAACAATCTAGATTCTCTTGCTGGTGGAAAAGGTCGAGAGTCAAGCAGCCATCCCCATGTAACCAGTGTTGAGGATATGATACCGTTTGCAAACAACGACCTGGAGACCTGCATCGTAGTCTCGTGGAAAACTCATGGCAGTAAACAACAATCTAGATTCTCTTGCTGGTGGAAAAGGTCGAGAGTCAAGCAGCCATCCCCATGTAACCAGTGTTGAGGATATGATACCGTTTGCAAACAACGACCTGGAGACCTGCATCGTAGTCTCGTGGAAAACTCATGGCAGTAACAACAATCTAGATTCTCTTGCTGGTGGAAAAGGTCGAGAGTCAAGCAGCCATCCCCATGTAACCAGTGTTGAGGATATGATACCGTTTGCAAACAACGACCTGGAGACCTGCATCGTAGTCTCGTGGAAAACTCATGGCAGTAACAACAATCTAGATTCTCTTGCTGGTGGAAAAGGTCGAGAGTCAAGCAGCCATCCCCATGTAACCATGTGTTGAGGATATGATACCGTTTGCAAACAACGACCTGGAGACCTGCATCGTAGTCTCGTGGAAAACTCATGGCAGTAAACAACAATCTAGATTCTCTTGCTGGTGGAAAAGGTCGAGAGTCAAGCAGCCATCCCCATGTAACCAGTGTTGAGGATATGATACCGTTTGCAAACAACGACCTGGAGACCTGCATCGTAGTCTCGTGGAAAACTCATGGCAGTAAACAACAATCTAGATTCTCTTGCTGGTGGAAAAGGTCGAGAGTCAAGCAGCCATCCCCATGTAACCAGTGTTGAGGATATGATACCGTTTGCAAACAACGACCTGGAGACCTGCATCGTAGTCTCGTGGAAAACTCATGGCAGTAAACAACAATCTAGATTCTCTTGCTGGTGGAAAAGGTCGAGAGTCAAGCAGCCATCCCCATGTAACCAGTGTTGAGGATATGATACCGTTTGCAAACAACGACCTGGAGACCTGCATCGTAGTCTCGTGGAAAACTCATGGCAGTAAACAACAATCTAGATTCTCTTGCTGGTGGAAAAGGTCGAGAGTCAAGCAGCCATCCCCATGTAACCAGTGTTGAGGATATGATACCGTTTGCAAACAACGACCTGGAGACCTGCATCGTAGTCTCGTGGAAAACTCATGGCAGTAAACAACAATCTAGATTCTCTTGCTGGTGGAAAAGGTCGAGAGTCAAGCAGCCATCCCCATGTAACCATGTGTTGAGGATATGATACCGTTTGCAAACAACGACCTGGAGACCTGCATCGTAGTCTCGTGGAAAACTCATGGCAGTAAACAACAATCTAGATTCTCTTGCTGGTGGAAAAGGTCGAGAGTCAAGCAGCCATCCCCATGTAACCAGTGTTGAGGATATGATACCGTTTGCAAACAACGACCTGGAGACCTGCATCGTAGTCTCGTGGAAAACTCATGGCAGTAAACAACAATCTAGATTCTCTTGCTGGTGGAAAAGGTCGAGAGTCAAGCAGCCATCCCCATGTAACCAGTGTTGAGGATATGATACCGTTTGCAAACAACGACCTGGAGACCTGCATCGTAGTCTCGTGGAAAACTCATGGCAGTAAACAACAATCTAGATTCTCTTGCTGGTGGAAAAGGTCGAGAGTCAAGCAGCCATCCCCATGTAACCAGTGTTGAGGATATGATACCGTTTGCAAACAACGACCTGGAGACCTGCATCGTAGTCTCGTGGAAAACTCATGGCAGTAAACAACAATCTAGATTCTCTTGCTGGTGGAAAAGGTCGAGAGTCAAGCAGCCATCCCCATGTAACCAGTGTTGAGGATATGATACCGTTTGCAAACAACGACCTGGAGACCTGCATCGTAGTCTCGTGGAAAACTCATGGCAGTAACAACAATCTAGATTCTCTTGCTGGTGGAAAAGGTCGAGAGTCAAGCAGCCATCCCCATGTAACCAGTGTTGAGGATATGATACCGTTTGCAAACAACGACCTGGAGACCTGCATCGTAGTCTCGTGGAAAACTCATGGCAGTTAACAACAATCTAGATTCTCTTGCTGGTGGAAAAGGTCGAGAGTCAAGCAGCCATCCCCATGTAACCAGTGTTGAGGATATGATACCGTTTGCAAACAACGACCTGGAGACCTGCATCGTAGTCTCGTGGAAAACTCATGGCAGTAAACAACAATCTAGATTCTCTTGCTGGTGGAAAAGGTCGAGAGTCAAGCAGCCATCCCCATGTAACCAGTGTTGAGGATATGATACCGTTTGCAAACAACGACCTGGAGACCTGCATCGTAGTCTCGTGGAAAACTCATGGCAGTAAACAACAATCTAGATTCTCTTGCTGGTGGAAAAGGTCGAGAGTCAAGCAGCCATCCCCATGTAACCAGTGTTGAGGATATGATACCGTTTGCAAACAACGACCTGGAGACCTGCATCGTAGTCTCGTGGAAAACTCATGGCAGTAAACAACAATCTAGATTCTCTTGCTGGTGGAAAAGGTCGAGAGTCAAGCAGCCATCCCCATGTAACCAGTGTTGAGGATATGATACCGTTTGCAAACAACGACCTGGAGACCTGCATCGTAGTCTCGTGGAAAACTCATGGCAGTAAACAACAATCTAGATTCTCTTGCTGGTGGAAAAGGTCGAGAGTCAAGCAGCCATCCCCATGTAACCAGTGTTGAGGATATGATACCGTTTGCAAACAACGACCTGGAGACCTGCATCGTAGTCTCGTGGAAAACTCATGGCAGTAAACAACAATCTAGATTCTCTTGCTGGTGGAAAAGGTCGAGAGTCAAGCAGCCATCCCCATGCAACCAGTGTTGAGGATATGATACCGTTTGCAAACAACGACCTGGAGACCTGCATCGTAGTCTCGTGGAAAACTCATGGCAGTTAACAACAATCTAGAATCTCTTGCTGGTGGAAAAGGTCGAGAGTCAAGCAGCCATCCCCATGTAACCAGTGTTGAGGATATGATACCGTTTGCAAACAACGACCTGGAGACCTGCATCGTAGTCTCGTGGAAAACTCATGGCAGTAACAACAATCTAGATTCTCTTTCTGGTGGAAAAGGTCGAGAGTCAAGCAGCCATCCCCATGTAACCAGTGTTGAGGATATGATACCGTTTGCAAACAACGACCTGGAGACCTGCATCGTAGTCTCGTGGAAAACTCATGGCAGTAAACAACAATCTAGATTCTCTTGCTGGTGGAAAAGGTCGAGAGTCAAGCAGCCATCCCCATGTAACCAGTGTTGAGGATATGATACCGTTTGCAAACAACGACCTGGAGACCTGCATCGTAGTCTCGTGGAAAACTCATGGCAGTAAACAACAATCTAGATTCTCTTTCTGGTGGAAAAGGTCGAGAGTCAAGCAGCCATCCCCATGTAACCAGTGTTGAGGATATGATACCGTTTGCAGACAACGACCTGGAGACCTGCATCGTAGTCTCGTGGAAAACTCATGGCAGTAAGCAACAATCTAGATTCTCTTGCTGGTGGAAAAGGTCGAGAGTCAAGCAGCAATCCCCATGTAACCAGTGTTGAGGATATGATACCGTTTGCAGACAACGACCTGGAGACCTGCATCGTAGTCTCGTGGAAAACTCATGGCAGTAAACAACAATCTAGATTCTCTTGCTGGTGGAAAAGGTCGAGAGTCAAGCAGCAATCCCCATGGAAAACTTGATGCACTAACCAGAAATGGGAAGGATTTGTTATCGAAATGTCAATATTATATTAAGCCAAGTCGAATATTATTCAAAACAGTGCAAATCTGTGCGAATCAGTTCAATAATGTGGAAAAGTTCAGAAAAGGCTAGTGACAGCTAGCAACAGCCCCCGACACGGTTGCCCCGGAGTGCCTATATTCTCAGGCCAAAAAACATTCCCCCGGGGCCTTTGGCCCCGGTATTCCAAGGTCAGCTGCCCCGGTATAGTTTTCAAAAACCAGTGTCGGGATCACCGAAATTTGGTACTCGAAACTTGCCGTGCCCCTGTGGAAACAAAATTGCCTACCTGGCACTGGGGAGGGTTTACTTTTTGTTTCCGGGGAAGCGAAAATCTCTGTGGAAACACACCCTCAGCGTAACCCCGATCCACCTTGGTTCCACGCTGGCACTTTGACCGCCGCAGCGGTCACTTGCGGGCATAATGTGGAGATGAGCGCGAGCGCTGCAATCTTGTAGATCGCAGTCATACGATATAAGGGCGTATAAGGGCGTGTTTCTACTATAGTAACCAGAGATAGTAACTGAGTGTGGGCCTTCCCCGGATTGGGGTTCGGGGATCTACCTGGCAGCGAATTTTCATCAACGTGGATTCCCCGGGATCGTTGGGGTGAACAGCTGGGCATTCCCCGGGGCATTCTGGTGCCACGCTAGCTGCTCTACAGTGTCTGCCACGGCAAGGCAGGCCACGTTCACGCCCTTTTTTGTTTCCACTGATCATTCCGCTACTAGATCATGTTATAGACCGGTTCTCCCGGTCCAGCTAGAGTGTCTTAGTGCGCTAGGCCTTCTGCCTGGAAGCTTCCGTTGTAGTGCCTCTGCCCGATAGGGCCAGCACCTACCGGCGGCAGTACCCTCAGGTACTGTCGCCTTTCTCTTCGTATACCTGCCATGTCGCCTGACATGCTATATATCACGATTGTAAGCCTACGCCCTAGTTCATTCTTTGTGTCAGTGCTTACGACATAACGCTCCGGAAAGCTAAAGATCAGGCCGTCTTTCGTTTGTTCTAAGCAGTCTCCATTCGTCTCCATCCCCACGCCGCATTGCGTTCCCTCCCTTCCTTCCTTCCTTCCCTCCTTATTTCCTTTCTTCCTTCCTCCCTTCCTTAGTTACGCCCAATCCGCCGAAAGGCATCAACGCCATGGGCACACCAGACGCTACTGCACCAGCGGAGGTAGACTTCCCTACTTCCCTGGATCGGCATGTAGCTGCGCATCACTTGCTCCCCCGACGATGGAGGCGGAGTTCCCTAGATCTCGGTTTTGGCCCAAATCGGGGAGATCGGCAGACGTTTCCATGCTACAAATAATAGGTGCAGGGAAAGAAAGACAATCTTGGTGTGGAAGCAATAGAAGTCTCACAACGCAGAGATTGTACGTGCTGTTGTATTTTTGTGTCACGCTGCATACGTGGATTTCGGGGGAATTGCTGATGTGTCACCCGGAAAGCCGCGAAGACTTCCAGATGGGGGTCGACACCCATCTGGAAGTCTTCGCGGCAATACCTGTTTTTCGCTGGTTTCTGCCTTGAAACCGTCGCTTTTTCAAATAATACGAAATATTTAAATACATCCCCGGGATGACAAATCGCCGACCTGTCGCCTACCTGGATCGCCGGAAAGACACCCGAGGAGACCCCGAATACCCCTGTGGAAAAACAAAATGCTGACCTGGCCCCCCTTAGGGTTAACTTGGGAGTTCGCGGCAAGGGAAAAGTCTCTGTGGAAACACGCCCTAAGGGCCTCCTGCTCCTGTCGGCCATCCACTATTGGCTATCCAGAAAGGAGTGACTGACTTACCAGCTCATAGGTCGTGCACCGCCACCTCATCACATTGATTTGCCGGCTCAAAGGTTGTACAACGCCACCTCATCGAATATCTGTGGCGCCTGCGCATGCTAGTTCCAGGCGCAGGCGCTGCAGAAGTGGGCAGCAAATGAAGGAGCAAGATACTCGCAACCTCGGGATCTCGAAAAATATCCGCCCAAAGATGCGAACAGCTTCCTCTCTTTCTTGTGCAATGCTGCATGAAGCGCTTGGGGATATGATAGCTAGTTACCTGCTCACTGGGCAACTGAACATAGAGCTGGGTGCTCAACTTCTAAGCGCAGGGGTTTTCGATGGTAAGAAATTAATGTCATTGTCATCCTGGCACCGGTCGATACGGAAGGGATGCGTAGAATAGTAGTAGTAGTTCTCGGCATATCCACCAATACTATGGAATGTACATTATATCATCGCTGTACTTCGTGAGAAGTACCTTACTATAACTTTGTTATATCCACTAGTTATCTTACGTACTTTATCGGTATATCATTCAACTAATCATTACACCTTCATCGTATTCGAATGGATGCCGAAGTTATTCACCCAGCTCTATGTTCAGTAAGGCATACAATGTACTCGTGAGATTACCAACAAGATACATTGGGTTTACGTGGGCGGAGAGAGAGTAGGAGTTACACGGACAGTAACGGGGAAGTGACAGGCAGATACATGGAGATTACCAGGAGGGTACCGTTGACGGTCAATAGGGTATCATGCGACACATATGGGGTTACAAGTATATAGGACTGTAACCTCCTATAAAAATAATATAGTGCAATATAACACATAATTCACATGACGGTACATCGCGGGACAACATGGATATGTCATTAAAGTGGAATAGGGAGTTTTAAACGGGTACATTTACCGTATTGCATGTACTTGTCCTTGTGACATTTGTACACATGGTTGGACATACGAGCAGATGCCACGGAGAGCTGACAATACGGACAGGGAACCTGGTTAGGACCATGGTCGTCTTCGTGAAGAAGGAGTTGCCATTTGTGAATGTATGATGCACCACATTCCTCACACACATGAGGGCGATGGGTATCATGGTAAACCATATGGTGCTTCAACTCGGCATTAGTAGCGAAACTCTTAGGGCAATGCTTACAGGGATAAGGTTTGTACTCCAGGTGTCGGTTCATGTGGACCTTCAGGATCTCAACAGTAGCAAAACACTTGTGACATGTTTGACACTCTAAGGGGTTAACGTGTTTTAACAGATGAACCTTCAAGTCTGGGGCAGTTTGGAATATCTCATTGCAATGCTTGCAAATATGACACTTGTGGGCAGTCAAAGAACTCTTCTGTGTGAAACCTTTCTTGCAGGACTCACAAGACCAAGGTAATTCTCCAGTATGAATTAGAACGTGTCGTCGAAGACTATACGCAGTCTTGAATACTTTATTGCATTCATGGCAAACAAACACGGGAACTAAAGACATTGATGCAATTGACATACTTACAAGCTTTAACTGGATTTCAATTAAGAAACTAGAAGCCTTTAGATGAATTCAATTTTATTCATTAATAAACGATAAGACAAGACACCAGGACAATACCAGGACAATACCAGGACAATACCAGGACAATACCAGGTTGTTACTAGGACAATACCAGGACAATACCAGGGTGTTACAAGGGTGTTACAAGGGTGTTACTAGGGGATATTTAATTGGCATTTAGTTGGCATTTAGTTGGAATTTAGTTGGAATTTAGTACTTATAACGGCTTTAATTGATTTGTATCTTATATTCAAATCCTTAACTGATTCCATTTTTATATCAATACACGACACTCGGTGTTACAAGGATATTACAAGGGGAATTCTTCTGATGGTTACATGCGAATTCATTATGGTGATATCATTACAGATCAACAGGATTAGTATGATTTAATTCAGAGGATTCAGAAGTTGTATCAGAGAGTTGGTTGTTTCTGTTCCAAGCATTCACAGCGGACATGACGCCAACATTACTGGTCGAACCAAAAGACATTGCAAAGCGAATTCGCTCCATATGTTCACAAGGGTCATACTCTGGAGGCCAACCACGTGAAGTAACCACATTTCTCTCAGTATCACGACTATCCCTGTCTAATGCATACTGCCTAAGACAATTCACTGTCAAGTGATATTCAGATTCGGTCACAGGACTGGTAAAAGCTGCCTGGAGGAGATCGATAATCAACTCAATTTTGGTTACCATGACTACACCACTACATCAAGTTAGTAAAAACATATTAGCAGTTATACACACAGGCTATTGCATAGGTCAATAACGTGGGTTTCAAAACGATAATAAACGGGAACATGCAAAGCAAGTTAGATAGGGGCATTTAAATACATAATGACAAATGGGAAACTATGCAAATTTCATCATCAAGGATCCTAGGGTTATTGTCACGTTTGTATGCATTGGCCTTTTTGCGGGAATCTTAATGGGATTCATTGGAATAGGTGGGGGGGTCATTATGATTCCATTGCTTCTGAAATCAGGGCTAAGCATGTTAGAAGCAGTTGCTATCACATTAGTACTACAAACAGTCCCACAGGGATTACCAGCACTTATACAATACAATAAAATGGGACATGTTAACTGGGGAAAAGCTATACTGGTTGTAGTGGGGTCGACATTCGGAATGACACTTGGTGCATACGTAGCTACTAAACAATTCATACCGGAAAACATTGTCAAAAAAGGGTTTGCAGTGCTAGTAACAATAATCGGAATATCGCTCTGGTTCTGACTGGAAGCCGAAACACAACTCAAGCACGGCAAAAATCGTTACAAACTCCATGCAGATCACAAAACTCACATGGGATACACACAGGAGAAAAAACATACACGTGTGAATTAAATGGATGTGGAGCGGTTATGTTCCTTAAGTCCACCTGAATTTGTATAGTAATGATACAAATTACTCCCCTAAAACATTTTCATTCGACGCCATCCATGTAACACAAAATATATATGATCGTGAAATCGTTTTGTATGAAATTGAACCGTGAAAAAATAAAGGTATTGTGTTGTTCCTCAAGTAAAGTAACTTGAAACTATCCTGCTGTTAGGATGTGGTAGACCTTCGAACGTCGCAAAGCCCTTTGGGTTAGTAACATCCCTGGTTATGGTCACGGTTTTAGTCGTGTTGTATGACATTGCAAGTTTAATTTGGTTACTGTCGCTACTGATGTATAATAAATTAGTAAGAATGTTTGACGTATTCCTGAACAACCCTTCATATACATCTATCTTGAGTATAACCGAAGTACCATTAGCAAGATTGAACACGACATGGTGATTTTTAAGATGGTCCATCCATGATGTCTCATATGGAATAGCCTGGTCCCCGGGGAAAGTACGGTTACGCTGATTCGGAATGTCTTCGGGTGGAACTATATCTTCTAATTTAAATGGTTCAAAGTCAAACTCAGACGAGTCTAGATTACTGTTCGTGTTCACACCCAGCCATGCAATACCTGATGTAGTAACTGCATAATCATACATTGTTAATGTACAATAAACAGAGGAGATTAACGAGTGCACATATTGTATACACTTCTGGATTACATTGGCATTATTGCTTAAGAAAACAACAATGTGGTTGATTAAAATGGAAATTGCGTTAAAGGGATAGCATCAATTGTAATGTTTTTAAATGTCTGTGGTAAATCACCTGGAATTGTTACAACATCGTTACAAACTCCACGCAGGTCACAACTTCACAGGGACACACCAATTGACTGGAAGCCGAAACACATCTCCCTGCAAGCACGGCAAAAATCGTTACAAACTCCATGCAGGTCACAAACTCACAGGGACACAACAATTGACTCGAAGCCGGAACACAACTCACTGCAAGCACTGTAGCAATCGATAAAACTTCGAGCAGACCCACAACTTCGCAGGGACACATCAATTGACTCGAAGCCGGAACACAACTCACTGCAAGCACTGTAGCAATCGATAAAACTTCGAGCAGACCCACAACTTCACAGGGACACATCAATTGACTCGAAGCCGGAACACAACTCACTGTAGCTATCGTTACAAACCCATTCAGACCCACAACTTCGCAGGGACACACCAATTGACTCGAATGCCGGAATGCTTCGCACTGCAAATCACTGTAGCTATCGTTACAAACCCATTCAGACCCACAACTTCGCAGGGACACACCAATTGACTCGAATGCCGGAATGCTTCGCACTGCAAATCACTGTAGCTATCGTTACAAACCCATTCAGACCCACAACTTCGCAGGGACACACCAATTGACTCGAATGCCGGAATGCTTCGCACTGCAAATCACTGTAGCAATCGTTACAAACCCATGCAGACCCACGACTTCGCAGGGACACACCAATTGACTCGAATGCCGGAATGCTTCGCACTGCAAATCACTGTAGCTATCGTTACAAACCCATTCAGACCCACAACTTCGCAGGGACACACCAATTGACTCGAATGCCGGAATGCTTCGCACTGCAAATCACTGTAGCAATCGTTACAAACCCATGCAGACCCACGACTTCGCAGGGACACACCAATTGACTCGAATGCCGGAATGCTTCGCACTGCAAATCACTGTAGCTATCGTTACAAACCCATTCAGACCCACAACTCCGCAGGGACACACCAATTGACTCGAATGCCGGAATGCTTCGCACTGCAAATCACTGTAGCAATCGTTACAAACCCATGCAGACCCACGACTTCACAGGAACACACAAATTGACTCGAGGCCGGAATGCTTCGCACCGAAAATCACTGTAGCTATCGTTACAAACCCATTCAGACCCACGACTTCGCAGGGACACACAAATTGACTCGAGGCCGGAATGCTTCGCACCGAAAATCACTGTAGCTATCGTTACAAACCCATTCAGACCCACGACTTCGCAGGGACACACAAATTGACTCGAGGCCGGAATGCTTCGCACCGAAAATCACTGTAGCAATCGATACATCTTCCCGCAGACCCACGACTTCGCAGGAACACACTTTTCGCAGGGACACACTTTACAGGAAGACATTTGAAATGTCACTGGCATCTTCGGCCAACTCCACACAGACCACACATTCGCAGGGACACACATTCCGGAAGATATTTGAGATATCAGTGACATCTTCGGCCAACTCAACATTCGAATTCGCGCATTCTTCAAATTCTCGCATTCTTCAAATTATCGCACTCTTCAAATTCGCACACTCTTCGCAATATCATTATCTTCTTCTCCTTATATTTCCAACAGAGTTATCCTATCCCATCTCTCTCTCTCTCTCTATTCTATTCACAATGAGGACTCACTGTGCTTGTTTCGCCCCCAAATTCATGACTATTAAGAACATGACTATGTCTACCCTCTTCAGCCATGAGGAGATATTGGGAATGGCCAGAGGACTCTGCTCGACTCCTGCAGCGAATGTTTTCTCGGGGCAGTCCGGGATTCGCGTTGGCAACAGAGGCTGCTTCACAGCCAATGCCTACGCAGCAGGGGACATCATCGGCACCATCAAGGGGTGCGTCGTGCCTGGAGGATTCGAGCAGTCTGAATACTGCAGGCACATGTCCTTAATCGCGGGAGAGGACTCGAAGATGGTTTGTTGCGTAGCAACATCTGACTGCCCTACACAGTGGATAAATCAGAGCACGGACACATTCCCTGCCAACGCGGAGATCGACTGGATGCGGTGTTCTGGGCTACCTTGCCTAGTGGCCATCCGCGACATCAGAGAGAATGATGAGTTAGCATCCGAGTACAGCTGGGCGGTGGACGATGCGACTATCCCTGAACAAGAGGACCTCACGAGGGATGAAGTAGAAGCCTTGTGGAAGCCATACCTTGAACAGCACTCACTGGGAGTAGAGGTGCTACACTTGGATGCATACCCCCCTACTTTGTCTACTGATGACATTGTCGAGGCGGACGCGGTGGCTACTCTGTTCTTAGCAGAGTCAGCGATTATAGGAGCTGCTTTTGAAGCAGCTATATCAGCAGAGACTGCAGCAGCAGTCAACCTTCAAAACACCTTGGCTATTTTTGCCCAAACTGGAGTAGATCCTGATGCTGCTGGACCTTCTGATGCTCCTCTGCTGGCTCCTCCTCCTCCTCCTCCTCCTCCCAAGCTAGCTCCTCCTCCTCCTCCCAAGAAAGCTCCTCCTCCTCCCAAACTAGCTCCTCCTCCTTCTCCTCCTCCTCCCAAGAAAGCTCCTCCTCCTTCTCCTCCTCCTCCCAAGAAAGCTCCTCCTCCTTCTCCTCCTCCTCCCAAGAAAGCTCCTCCTCCTTCTCCTCCTCCTCCCAAGAAAGCTCCTCCTCCTTCTCCTCCTCCTCCCAAGAAAGCTCCTCCTCCTTCTCCTCCTCCTCCCAAGAAAGCTCCTCCTCCTTCTCCTCCTCCTCCCAAGAAAGCTCCTCCTCCTTCTCCTGAGCGAGCTCCTCCTCCTTCTCCTAAGCGAGCTCGCAAATGATGCCTAGGTAAATGTTTTTTCTGTTTTATGCAATGTTAGTATGCAATGTATGCAATGATAGTATGCAATGTATGCAATGATAGTATGCAATGTTAGTATGCAATGTTAGTATGCTATGTTAGTATGTAATGTTAGTATGCTATGTTAGTATGTAATGTTAGTATGCAATGCAATGTTAGTATGCAATGTTAGTATGCAATGTTAGTATGCAATGTAATGTTAGTAAGCAATGTTAGTATGCAATGTTAGTATGCAATGTTAGTATGCAATGTTAGTATGTAATGTTAGTATGCAATGCAATGTAATGTTAGTATGCAATGTTAGTATGCAAAGTATGCAATGTAATGTTAGTATGCAATGTTAGTATGCAAAGTATGCAATGCAATATTAGTATGCAAAAGTATGCAATGCACTGTATGCAATGTTAGTATGTAATGTTAGTATGCAATGTTAGTATGCAATGTTAGTATGCAATGTTAGTATGCAATACAATGTTAGTATCTAACAGACATAACATGACACTATAATCACAAAAACTGTTAAGTTCATACAAATTTCACTGACAAACATCTATCTTTTCACATGCAGATCAAGGATGCCATCAAGCCATCGCCAGTCGCCACTTGTGATCCTTTGGATTACATACAGCAGCTTCTAGACAGCTTCATGTGCTTTTTGACTGTGCATTGGATGTCTTGGCTTTTTGACTGTGCCTTTTGAAGCTGAATGAATGAATGAACAGAATTATGACTCGGGTAAATACTCTGACACTAAAATAGGATGTCCTAGGTTACATGCAGTAGCTTTTAGGTTACATACAGTAGCTTTTAGGTTACATACAGTAGCTTTTAGGTTACATGCAGTAGCTTTTAGGTTACATGCAGTAGCTTTCAGATTACATGCAGTAGCTTTTAGGTTACATGCAGTAGCTTTTAGGCAACTTAATTGTGCCTTTTGAAGCTGAATGTGAACAGATTTATGACTCGGGTAAATACTATGACACTAAAATAGGATGTCCTATGTCACATGCAGTAGCTTTTAGGTTACATGCAGTAGCTTTTAGGTTACATGCAGTAGCTTTTAGGCAACTAAATTGTGCCTTTTGAAGCTGAATGTGAACAGATTTATGACTCGGGTAAATACTATGACACTAAAATAGGATGTCCTATGTCACATGCAGTAGCTTTTAGGTTACATGCAGTAGCTTTTAGGTTACATACAGTAGCTTTCAGGTTACATGTAGTAGCTTTTAGGTTACATGCAGTAGCTTTTAGGCAACTTAATTGTGCCTTTTGAAGCTGAATGTGAACAGATTTATGACTCGGGTAAATACTATGACACTAAAATAGGATGTCCTATGTCACATGCAGTAGGTACTGCAGTAGCTTTAGGTTACATGCAGTAGCTTTTAGGTTACATGCAGTAGCTTTTAGGTACAGTAGCTTTCAGGTTACATGCAGTAGCTTTTAGGCAACTTAATTGTGCCTTTTGAAGCTGAATGTGAACAGATTTATGACTCGGGTAAATACTCTGACACTAAAATAGGATGTTCTAGGTTATATGTAGTAGCTTTTAGGTTACATGCAGTAGCTTTTAGGTAACATGCAGTAGGTTTTAGGCAACTTAATTGTGCCTTTTGAAGCTGAATGTGAACAGAGTTATGACTCGGGTAAATAACCTGACACTAAAATAGGATGTCCTAGGTCACATGCAGTAGCTTTTAGACAACTACATTGTGCCTTTTGAAGCTTAATGTGAACAGAGTTATGACTCGGGTAAAGTCCCGGACACTAAATAGACTGTTTTAGGTAATGTTAAGCAGCTTATAGGCAACTTCATTGTGCCTTTTGATACTAATGCGAACTAGTATTTTAATATACAATTCAGACAAAAAAACGCAAAAAGACGTTCACGTTTTTTCGATACTATATTTTTTCTTTATTTCCTTCCAAGCGATGTGTTTGACGAGTACCCAAAAACTATCTATATCCTCTTTGCTTCTATTGTCTTTGCTTCTGTTGTCTTTGTCAAATCAACGATATATGTCACATACATATCCAATAACTAATGGGACAATTCACGGATTAGTGATTCCAAAATGTCATAACGAGACAAAGAAACATCTACACACTTTTTTAGATACACAGAGGTACCTATTATTGTCAAATGGTTCTTTGCTCGAGTTATAGCCGTATACAATAAGTTCTTATTCAACATTATATAAGGAGACTTATACAACACAAGCAAGACATTATCGTACTCATCACCCTGGGACTTATGGATAGTTATACAATATCCGTACTTTATATTGTCAGAGCGAAGAAGGATCTTATTCTTAGATTTATCCAATTTCTCTATCTCCACAAAACTATCATCTCTATACACACAAAAACGACCAAACTCGCCATTCAACATTGATTTGTCAATATCCACAACACCAGAGTCATTCTTTGAATACATATTTGAAACACACATGATATCCTCACCGCTTTCAAACACAGGATCACTAGTATTATACTCATCCAAGTGAATATCAGCATTCAACATATCAACAACACTGTTATTAGGAGCCATTATCTTAGTCTTACACTTATTTTTATTAGCACGGTAAAAATCCAATACGTGCTGCCGGATATCAGCTTCATCAGTCGAGTGGATGAAGCTGACAGAATCATTATTCAAATCGACATCAGTCAAATACACACCATCAACAACCTTCTTAGCTATAACGGGAATAAAACTACCAGGTCCCTGGCGATACAAATGAGTCAGGTGGACGTGAGGAATAGAACCAGATCGTACAAGAGATCCAAACAAATCACCATAGCTCACACTAGGTAACTGGTTATTATCACCGATCAACACAATCATACACTCAGAGGGACAGGCCTTGATGAAACTATAGAACAAATCTATATCAACCATAGACACCTCGTCCAATATGATTAGAGAAGCTTCAAGAGGATTATTCTTCCCACGCAAGAATTTGAAACTGTAGCCATCGAACTGAGGACACAAGAGACGGTGGATTGTTTTGGCGTTCCTACCCATCTTAATAGCACTCTTACCAGTAGGCGAGGCCATCTCATAGGATATCATCTCCGCTTTTGCTACATACTCTATGCATTTGACCACAGAAGTCTTTCCAGTTCCAGGAAGACCAGTCAACACAAAGATACCGGATGTAGATCCAAACACAGAACGCACAGCATTCTTCTGCTCTATGTTCAGAGTTAAAGAATTCTCAGACTCGAAAGAACATATATAGGAGTCGACACAGAAACTATATCGGGTTTCATCGTCATTATAAGATATAACTCTATCATTCACACGAACAGCAATACGCTTCTCTACATGATACAGCCATTTGAACATGGTTCTCCCATCATATATACAATAAGAGTCATTGCCATTCAACTCATTCATGATGTCATCACGAGAAAACACTAATTTGAGATCGGGCAAAAGATTCTTACCCATCAATACTACGTTTTCGACCAACAAGGACACTGGATAACAAGTATGCCCCTGACTCATAGTATAGTACAAGGAGTTACTTATCACACCATTCAGGTGACATTGTTGACACACACTATATGCTTCGCCAAACATATATATGGCTAAAAATGTTTTACTACACTCACAGTTACAATTAGACAGAGACAGGTACTCATACGGGTTTTGGCGGAATCTCTCATAAGAATACATAGGGGTGTCGACTATCTTCTTGATACATCTGATGAAGACATAGTCTTCAACAAAAACCAACTTCTTTTTATACAACACATCGGTCTTCAATGTATATATATCATTCATCCTAACGTACAATCCTTTATACTCATATATGATATCACGGATCAATGCACTATTAATAACAAAGGATTCAGGATGACCTCTCATATTTAATAACAAGGAATCCAGGATGCAAACAAAACTACTCGTGACATTGGTCATAGTTTTTATACACGGTTGAAAACTAGGAGGACAAATAGATATTAGGTATTTGCTAAAGGATTTGGTGAAGTCAGAACACACACAAAGGGTGGTGTCCACGGAGATGTTTCGAATCGTATTAGTACCGTCCATACAGGAAAAAGACACACTCAAGCCCTTGAAAAAGACACACTTCTTTCTACACACAGATTCTAATAGAGGCAAGTCAGGGGAAAACATTTGCCTATCATTATCATAGTAAGAGTACTTTTTGCCGTTCACAGTTAAGACATAACGAGACTTTGTCTCGACGACACTTGTTATATGGCCGTTCATCATAATACACAACAATTACATACATAAATACTCACATTTATATCATTTTTTTTACACAAACAAATCATACAAATCAGATTTGAGATCAACGACTTAAGACTAGGGAAATTATGTTACATAATATACAGAGTCCCCAAAAAGTCATATTGTATGTGTTAAAATACTCGCGACTTTTTTACACAAATTATTATATTTATATGTATATACACATGTCTCCAAGACAACAAAGACAACTTCCATCAGAAATTTTAGAAAAAATTGGATCTCATTCGGATCTTATTACTGCACAAAATATTGCCATGGCGTTACCTTTACCAGAATTAAAGAAAAATCTGAATATCATAAAAAATAAAATTAAAGAACTACAAGATAGAAGAGGGCAAATTACGAGGTCTACGGCAGGAAATCCTAGAGATGAAGATATGTACACGTATGCAATGTTATTTAATGAATTTGATGCAATATCAACAATGCTTAAAAATATGAGACAACAAGACATAAACTCAATTTTAAAGTCAAAAATATCAGACTACCAGGAACCAGTTACATATGAACAAACAGACTACGACAATTATTTCGATAAATCACCGTCACCACCAAATAAATCGCCGTCACCACCAAATAAATCGCCGTCACCACCAAATAAATCATCGACTAGATAATTTTATTTATGTATCCATCGAATATAAATTGATTCCATGGATAACTTATAACAAGTCATTTTTGTTATAGGCAATTACGCGGGGTCACAGGAATATTACATAGGTAATACCCCATAAAGAAAAGGGAATATGTACATGGATAGCAATACCAGATGGCAGCAGACAACGAAGAAATAAACATTGCATTAGTAACACACGCATCAGTTGCAGATTGTGTAGGAGTTCAAGAACTCATCCGATTGGGTGCAGATGTGAAGTACAAACATGGTCTGGGGTTGCTCCTAGCTGCAGCTAAGGGACATTCATACATCATCAAGATTTTTGTAAGCGCGGGGGTGGATGATCCACACACATTGAATATTGCATCCAGAATTGCTCTGGTCAACAAGCATTTTGAAGACGCAGTATATTTGCTTGCGTGGGCCGATATATATGCATCAGGGTGTATTACCAAGAATCACAATGCGATTACAGCAGACAATACATAAGTACGCGAGCTCCAAAAAACACGCTATATTTTTATTTTTCATAGAAATATCGATACTCGTCTTCGTCAAAATACACAAATCAGTGGATTTACTATGGATTAGAGTCAATATAAAATGTTATACCGTTTTAAAAGCATTTATAATGGGAGTGGACCGTTGAAATGAGTAAGTTTTAAAAACGATATCGCTTTAAGCCCCTCGCGATTTTCAGGTTTTAATCTAGGAAAAGTTTTCAATAACAGAAAACGGAAAAAGCCAAAAGCATATCGCTTTAAGCCCATTTGAAAAATAATATTTAAGATGAAGTCCTCCATTTTGTTATATACACGGGGATTCAACGTCATTCTTGAAGAAAAAAAACGGCCACTTTGTTCTTTTGCCGGACTATAGATGACAGGGGGGACAAAGTGGCCGTTTTTGAACATTTATTCACAATACCATTATCCATCAATGTAATCACTTTCCGAATCAGATCCTATATTATCGTTTGTATACCGTTTACAAGCATTTATAACGGGAGTGAACCGTTGAAATGAGTAAGTTTTAAAAACGATATCGCTTTAAGCCCCTCGCGATTTTCAGGTTTTAATCTAGGAAAAGTTTTCAATAACAGAAAACGGAAAAAGCCAAAAGCATATCGCTTTAAGCCCATTTGAAAAATAATATTTAAGATGAAGTCCTCCATTTTGTTATATACACGGGGATTCAACGTCATTCTTGAAGAAAAAAAACGGCCACTTTGTTCTTTTGCCGGACTATAGATGACAGGGGGGACAAAGTGGCCGTTTTTGAACATTTATTCACAATACCATTATCCATCAATGTAATCACTTTCCGAATCAGATCCTATATTATCGTTTGTATACCGTTTACAAGCATTTATAACGGGAGTGAACCGTTGAAATGAGTAAGTTTTAAAAACGATATCGCTTTAAGCCCCTCGCGATTTTCAAGTTTTTATCTAGGAAAAGTTTTCAATTACCAAAAACGGAAAAAGCCAAAAGCATATATCTTTAAGCCCATTTGAAAAATAATATTTAAGATGAAGTCCTCCATTTTGTTATATACACGGGGATTCAACGTCATTCTTGAAGAAAAAAAACGGCCACTTTGTTCTTTTGCCGGACTATAGATGACAGGGGGGACAAAGTGGCCGTTTTTGAACATTTATTCACAATACCATTATCCATCAATGTAATCACTTTCCGAATCAGATCCTATATTATCGTTTGTATACCGTTTACAAGCATTTATAACGGGAGTGAACCGTTGAAATGAGTAAGTTTTAAAAACGATATCGCTTTAAGCCCCTCGCGATTTTCAAGTTTTTATCTAGGAAAAGTTTTCAATTACCAAAAACGGAAAAAGCCAAAAGCATATATCTTTAAGCCCATTTGAAAAATAATATTTAAGATGAAGTCCTCCATTTTGTTATATACACGGGGATTCAACGTCATTCTTGAAGAAAAAAAACGGCCACTTTGTTCTTTTGCCGGACTATAGATGACAGGGGGGACAAAGTGGCCGTTTTTGAACATTTATTCACAATACCATTATCCATCAATGTAATCACTTTCCGAATCAGATCCTATATTATCGTTTGTATACCGTTTACAAGCATTTATAACGGGAGTGAACCGTTGAAATGAGTAAGTTTTAAAAACGATATCGCTTTAAGCCCCTCGCGATTTTCAAGTTTTTATCTAGGAAAAGTTTTCAATTACCAAAAACGGAAAAAGCCAAAAGCATATATCTTTAAGCCCATTTGAAAAATAATATTTTGGACGTAGCCCTCCATTTTGTTATATATACGGAGATTCGACGTCATTCTTGAAGAAAAAAATGGGCCACTTTGTTCTTTTGCCGGACTATAGATGACAGGGGGGGGGTAAAGTGGCCCATTTTAAAATATTTACTCACAATACCATTATCCATCAATAGATCAACTTCATGTATCAGTCACAGAATACTCGTAAAACAAGAAGTACGATTTACATAATGGAACATGGGAAAAACAGAAATCGCTTTAAGCCCATCTGAAAAATAATATAATGGATGAACCCTCCAAAGAAACAGATACACGTTTAGCGATAGATACATCCACCGCATGATTTTACGGCGAATGGGCGACACAGATTCGGCGAACCTCTGTAAACGACAAAGATGCACCGCTTTTCAGAGCGTCTTTGTTGACAGCCATGAAGTGTTGTATGTGAGTTAGTGGAATCAATAGTATTACTAATTTCTTTTTTCATTTAATTTTGTCAAGATTTCAATGAAAATACACCCGCATTGTAACAATACGTGAACCATTATACGGATTGCGGTTTAAATTTAAAGACTTTCAAACAAGATGCATCGTTTGATATGATAGGGACTTAAGGAAAAACATGTGCATTATTAAAAGATTTATATTTAAAAAATCGAAGCGTACTAACAAACAAACAACAAACACACAACAATGAACTTCAATGGAGAATATATCTATGTCATCGAGGAGAGGGAATTTGTAAAAACAGGAGAATTTATCTACAAAGTAGGAAGAAGTGCGCGAATTATCAAAAGAATGGCAGAATACCCGCTTGGGTCCCATGTACATATGGTAGCCAAAGTTAACGATGCAGTCAAAGCAGAAAAGGAAATTATGCAACAACTAAAAAAATACAACACAATCATACAACGAAAAGATGTCGGGACAGAATACTTCCAAGGAGACATATGTACGATCATTACAGTCATATCACAAGTGGTCATTATGCTTCAAGGAGACTACGCGGATATACCGGTACAAGGAGACTATACGGATATACCGTTACAAGGCGATGCATTCGACGATGACATTGAAGCAGAGGAGATCAATACTGATACGTGTACTGACACAGATGTCGCGGAGACACATGTCAAAGACGAAGAAGGTTCTGACGATATGGTGGATACGATACAATATGATAAAAACGCGAAAGAGAGCTATATTGATCCTATTATACTCGTTCACAAGTACATTTACAACATCAAAAGCGAATTACAAGGGACCTCAATATCTGCTGTAGAGTTCTACGAAACTATGCTGGAAACAATCAATCTACCACGTAATTTCAAATACAATAGTTTTATAACAGTACTCAAGAAACACAAGATTGGAGAAATTGAAACAGTATTTGGACCTGTACTCATATTCCCGGATGAGACAGAAGAAACTAACCAACCTTTTTCAATTAAAAATTTTGATAAGTACACAAACAACAACAAACATAAGCGACCAATACAAAACAAACAAACAAAAAAACAATGAACTTCCAAGGAGAGTACGTATACCTCATTGAGGAGCGAGAATTTATAAAAACAGGAGAATGCATATACAAAGTAGGGAGAAGCGCGCACATTCTAGACAGAATGACCTCATACTCGAAAGGGTCACATGTTTACATGGTACTCAAAGTTAAAGACTCTATCAAGTCAGAAAGGGAAATACTGCAACAACTAAACAAATACAACGCAATCGTACAAAGGAAAGATATAGGAACAGAATACTTCCAGGGACATATATATACGATTATAGCAGCCATGTCACAAGTAGTCGCTATGATTCACGGGGAATACATACATATACCATTGCACGACAAAATAGTCGACTTTGATATTGCATTAGATGAAATATCAACCGATACATATACGAGTGACACGGAAGACGAGGGGCCGCATGTCAAAGACGAAGAAGATGTTGGCGATACAAGTGATACTACACAAGATGATACAAAGGAGGATGAATCGTACATTGATCCTATTGTACTCGTTCACAAGTACGTTTCCAACATCAAAAGTGAATTTGAAGGTGACTCTATATCTGCAATAGAGCTATATGAAACTATGGTGAAAACAACCAATGTACCACGTACATTCAAATACAATAGTTTTATAACAGTACTCAAGAAACACAAGATTGGAGAAATTGAAACAGAATGGGGACCAATACTCATATTCCCAGAAGTGAAGAAGTATGTGAAAGAACAAGACAAAGTGAAAATGTTCATCAGTGAATGCTGTGAAGTCAAACCAAGTAATAGGGTATCTACTATTTGTCTTTTGAATGCGTTCATTAAATGGTCGAGACACAATTACACATCAAAATGGTTCGTCCCGCAAATGAAAAAAAACGGTTTTGAAAAAAAAGGACTCAGATTGAATGGTATCCAAACTAAATGCTTTGACGGAATTATATTGAATAAGGAAGTTTAATAGAGTTGTCGTTTTGACGTTTGTTAACCATAAACGGGAAAAAGCGGAATAGCAACCGAAAATCAATATGTAATTTTATGTGTAATTTTATTAAATGTAAGAATTATAGGCAAAAGGGTCGGTAAACCTGATTTTGTAATTTATGTGTAATTTTATTAAATGTAAGAATTATAGGCAAAAGGGTCGGTAAACCTGATTTTGTAATCACTGTAATCGCTTTTTGACATTGTTTGATATATATTTATCATCCATTCATAAATATGAACTACTTTTTACTAAGAAATAGAATTACAAAAACAATAAATTATTATTATATATAGTAAAGTATACGTTAGAAGAGACAAAAAAGGGGAAAAACTAAAAATTACAAGAAATTACACTTTGTATATTCTCTCTATTGTTAAATCGTCACAAAAATTACAAACAAATTACAAAAATTACATTTCTATCATTTTCAATGCAATACCGTTATATCCATTAGTTGCAACACCATTTATTCTAACACTTTTTCTTTCGAATCCTTTTTGTTCCATTTTTGGGACGAAAATCTTAGAACTCCAAAATTCACCTGACCATTCGTTGAAGCAATCTCTTAAATTGACAACTGATACCTTGTTACCAGGTTGGACGTCGCAACATTCTTTAATGAACATTTTCATCTTGTCTTGTTCTTCTAAATAACTACGTCCGAAGTCTTTCACCTTCTTTGGGGCGTTCTTCTTCAAATCTTGTGATGCATACCATTTAACGGACCCTTGGACTAACCAATTGAACACACCAGGCAAATCAGCCTTTAGCTTGTCCTTCAAGTCATTATCTCGCTGTCTTTTATACAATGTAGGCTTCTCTCCGGGTTCTAAATCAGTGAATGTAACAGGGAAATGGATGCAAATGAGCCGTTCAATGATGGCTATGTCAACCTCAGATATTATGGGCATACAATTGGTATTCAGGATGCATTGTTGTCTAGGTATGATCTCAATGGGGTCTTTAAACTTGGCCGCTGCGGGAATTGTGTCTCCTCCTGAGAACAATTTGACTGTATCCATTCTTAGTCGGTCTCCGGGACTCAATTCATTGAATACAGCAAGTCGCGCTCCCCTAATTTTGGCCTTTTCAGCATCCATATTGGCTACATTCTTGTTTTCAATGAGGACACCGGTGTTCATCTCAACATACATTCGGTTCATAATCAGTTGCAGCACTTGTGATATTAAACTTTTGCAATTACGACCACTACCCGTCATTATCACGAAGATTTCCTCTTTCACTTCGCCTGTGATAGAGTACCCAAGTAGTTTTTGGATGAAAGATACCATCTCGTGATCCTCTGCCATTGCCGAGGTTAATATACTTTCTATCAGGGCAGTTGATGCGTTTGGATTGTAATACACGTTGCATATATTGAATATCATGTCTTGTGGTTGACGATCCCTTAACTCCCCGGTTCTTAGATCAACAACTCCGTTTTTGACTCCTAGTAGATATGGGAAGCAGTCTAATTCGTTGTGAAAGTTGGGGCTTCTAAAATGCACCGCTGCCGTTTTCATAATACTCCCCATACCTGCTGATGTCTTGACTCTGTTTTCCATGGCATTGATCATGGTCTTTAGTTTGTTTAATCGTTTTTGTTCTTCTTCTTGATTGTCTCCTTCTTTTGGAACATCTTCGGACACGGCATGGGATAACTGTTTGAGGACGGCGGATACTCGAGACATGATGGTGGAGTACAAATGATTTTCTTTGTACTCGATCCATATTGTTTGTTTTTCGTCGAATAAATAGTATACATCTGTGTTGACGTATTTGATTGTGTCTTTAAAGAGTCTGTATACTAGATCGCTCATTCCCATGTCTTTGTCTGTAATATTATTTATGAGCGTCTGTTTATCATCATTGTCCATTACGTCTATCTGCATCGAAGCATTGTATTTCTGCATAATAGCATTGTATGCTTCTATATCATCTTCCTTCGCCCACGACCTCAATGAGCAGATTGTCAACCCCCGGTCAGTCATGGCTCTCCACTTCTTCTCGCATTCACTTATTCTGAACTTGATGCTGTGTTTGCTGAACTCGACCCAAGACTGTAAAAGCTCCCGTTCATTTATGTTATGTAAGCAGAAACCCGTTTTAATCCACGAATCATACTCTTCTGCACGTTGGGGTGACAGGATGTCAACTAGCTTCAAAGCTAACTCGGTGTAATCTTCAGTAGAGGATAGCGTTGCACCGGATGGAGTGACAGACGAAGAGTTTACAAATGAAATACACGACTTTGTGCTACTTAAAGACTTTTTGGTTTGTGACCCTTTTGTGGAGTAAATGCATTCGTGTTTGTACCGGATAGACAGGCGATCAACTAGATTAATGTTGGAATCGGTATACTCCTTTCCGAACGTCGCTTTCCAGGGGAATTGTTCATTTGGTTTCTTTGATCCGTACATGAGCCAGTTGTTGCGTTCAATGACCGCCTCGTCATATATGCTATGTGGGTTGTTCAGCACCCCAGGAATACATAGCTTGTCGGAGTGTTCATCTAGGAACTTTTGTCGTATGGCGTATTGAATCTCTGGACATGTGACGATATCCGGGTATTGGATGTGGAATCCGTCCTTATAGCACCCGGCTTTCGAGGGGTCCTGTCTGGGACTTGGCTTCTCAAGCAGATAGAACACGTAATCCGGGTTCTCAACGTAGTCTCTGATGATGATTCCTAGTGCATCCAGGATTGGTTTGATGTGTTTTTCCATGTCATACAAACGCTCTTTGTGTTCCCCTTGTTTGAAGTCGAAATCTATGAGAATGGGAGACACTGATTGGTGAGCCTCTGTAATTGACAAAGATGCACCGCTTTTCAGAGCGTCTTTGTAGAGAGCCATGAAGTGTTGTATGTGAGTTTGTGGAATGCAATACGAACCGCCATCAAAGCTTGTGTGGGTAAATGGTTTGTTCCGGCCAACCTTGAACTCTTGCATAAACTCATTTAAGGATTTGATAGATTCAATAGTATTAGTAGTTTCTTTGCACGGAAACATTATTTTTATCCTATCTCGTGTATTATTTACATTACACGAGATCGTTTTAAGTGTTTTTTAAAAAATGAAACACACAAAAAGGACTTAAGAGTTAACGTGTATAGTGTATTATATACACGATATAATACGTGCTTTAATTATGGAAAAGAAAGGATATTCATCAATGACCAAGTCGAAATATGCAGAATTTGATGTTGCTATAAGGCAGTATCTGAATGGAGTTAAATACGTAGATGCCGATAAAGTTGCGGTAGATATACTTGCAATATTAAGTGATGTCACAATGTTTGATCCAAGCATTTCGTCGTACAACAAAGATGTAATTGATAAACGAAGACAAGAAACAGGTAAAACGACTTACGAGCTACTGAACCGTAAGTACTACGACACACACAAGGATGAGATTGACAAGAAAAATGTCATAAACACAAGATTACGTAGAGCGGCAAAAAAAGAACTAGATGAGATCAATTACTAGTTATCACATGAGTTGGATAAATATCGACAATGAAAAAAAATTGAATTAGTAATAAAAGGGACCGGTTATTAAAACAAACAAACCAACAACGCACGAAATGTCTACACTCAAATGTCTACACTCAAATGTCTACAATACCCCAGCCAACACACGAAATGTCTACACTCAAATGTCTACACTACCCGAAATGTCTGGATCCAGAACAACCTCTGCCGCCCGCTGCATTTGCGCCGGGACCAAGAAGGACGGTTCCCCATGTTCCCGGGTCCTAACTAACGGTCGTAAATACTGCCACAACCATGTGAAACAGATAGAGGCAGACATCTTGCATATCCTGTCCAAAATACCACTCCCACCTGATGACGATGACGTGGATGACGTGGATGACGTGGATGACGATGACGATGACGATGACGTGGATGACGATGACGTGGATGACGATGACGTGGATGACGTGGATGACGTGGATGACGATGACGATGACGATGACGTGGATGACAATGACGTGGATGACGATGACGTGGATGACGATGACGTGGATGACGATGACGTGGATGACGATGACGTGGATGACGATGACGTGGATGACATGAGAAACGATCGATTCATCGAGTGTATGAATGTGTTGAACGACAAGCTATCCAAAGCCACTATCTCGAAGGACTATGCGACTATCAATACGATCGTCGCAAGCATGACTAATGTTGTCAAGAGTACCCTGTAAGTGTTGAGAAAAAAGGCGTGATGAACAAAAAAACAAAAAAAAAACAAAAAAAAGAAGAACCTTCTTTTTTATACATAGTTGTTCCGGACTACAACAATCGATGATCGTAACTGTCTACCTGTCTTGATCCAGAATGATGGTTGAATCTATTAGTGGTCAATGATAACTTTGTTAGTACTAGTAGACAATTTAACAACAGTGACTCTAGTAATTACGATAATGTGTCAGCAAAATAAAACGTTTTTTTTAAAGAATCTACGGGTACGGTAGTATTAACCGATAAATTTCCGTAAATCATAACACATTGTAATGGCGTATTGCTAATACATCGCGAATATGTTTTTGAATTTGATGGTTTATATGTTTAAGCTATATGATTTTGATAAACTCAAATCCTTTTTGTTTTTATGATTTGTATCTTGTTTGTATGATGTTTATTTATTGTTCGTCTTATTGTATGCCAATAAAATACGATGTTCAGTATTGATGATTCTCGCGATTTCCTAGGGAGTATTGATGGCTTAAGGGATATAACAATGTAATTACAAAGCTATATGATTTTTGATAAACTCAAATCCTTTTTGGTATTGCTAATATTACATCGCGAATCTTACATGGTCACGATATGTAAACAGTTACACGAATCATCGAATGTAGTATATCGGTAACAACAAGGTATAAAAAGAAGGTTCTTCTTTTTTTGTTTTTTTTTGTTTTTTTTGTTTTTTTTTGTTTATCCCGCCTTTTTCTGCACACTTATAGTGTGCTCTCCACGGGAACAGTAGGCTCGGGAGTAGGATCATCGCAATCGTCATCCTCAGGGAGGAGTGGTATTTTGGACAACATGTCAAGATGGACAAGATACAAGATGTCTTTCTCTGCCTGTTTGACATGCTCAGAGTTTATCTTGATTTGATTCAGCCTGGCTATCACCTTTTCAAACCCATGTGCATCAACTGCCTTTTGTAAAGTAATGCACCTGGTCTCGTTAGAGGACTTCATAGAATATCCAAAAGCACGAAGGCTGATGGGAACAGTCTTGATGACAGACATAGGCAAATACATAGACATGTTGTTTGGTTGTTTGTTTGGTTGTTTGTTTGGTTGTTTGTTTTAATAACCGGTCCCTTTTATTACTGTTTCAATTTTTTTTCATTGTCAATATTTATCCAACTCATGTGATAACTATTTTAAATTCAATAGTATATGTAAACAGTTACACGAATCATCGAATGTAGTATATCGGTAACAACAAGGTATAAAAAGAAGGTTCTTCTTTTTTTGTTTTTTTTTGTTTTTTTTGTTTTTTTTGTTTATCCCGCCTTTTCTGCACACTTATAGTGTGCTCTTGATAACATTAGTCATGCTAGCGACGATCGTATTGATCATCTCATAGTCCTTCGCGATAGTGGCTTTGCATAGCTTGTCGTTCAACACCTTCATACACTCGATGAATCGATCGTTTCTCCTGTCATCCACGGGAACAGTAGGCTCGGGAGTAGGATCATCACAATCGTCATCCTGAGGGAGTGGCATTTTGGACAGGACATACAATATGTCTTTCTCTGTCTGTTTGACATGCTCAGAGTTTATCTTGATTTGATTCAGCCTGGCTATCACCTTTTCAAACCCATGTGCATCAACTGCCTTTTGTAAAGCAATGCACCTGGTCTCGTTAGAGGACTTCATAGAATATCCAAAAGCACGAAGGCTGATGGGAACAGTCTTGATGACAGACATAGGCAAAGACATAGACATGTTTTTTGGTTGTTTGTTTGGTTGTTTGTTTTAATAACCGGTCCCTTTTATTACTGTTTCAATTTTTTTTTCATTGTCAATATTTATCCAACTCATGTGATAACTATTTTAAATTCAATAGTATATGTAAACAGTTACACGAATCATCGAATGTAGTATATCGGTAACAACAAGGTATAAAAAGAAGGTTCTTCTTTTTTTGTTTATCCCGCATTTTTCTAAGTGTGCTCTTGATAACATTAGTCATGCTAGCGACGATCGTATTGATCATCTCATAGTCCTTCGCGATAGTGGCTTTGCATAGCTAGTCGTTCATCACCTTCATACACTCGATGAATCGATCGTTTCTCCTGTCATCCACGGGAACAGTAGGCAGATTTGGTGAAGATGCTGAGTAGCAATTGTACTATCCGGAGGATTTATGTACAATCATTTTGTGGCATAATATCATATGTGCAAAGAGATGTACTATAAATGGCGGGGTATCGATGGATTTGCTACAGTACGGTACCCATTGAAGGCTGTTTTGTTAGGGACAATTCATTTGACAAATGAGACCGGTCAGATACTGGAAATCCTGTTGTCACCCATGAACAATCAACGCATGCTGTCAAAGCGGAGAATAGATGCAAACTTCAATGCATCTGGAGTCGGCGGCGGACTTGAAGTGTCATATGAGCCGGCAACTAATGCTGAAAAGGTTCAATGGTCTGTCCTTGGTAATGGGGGTAGAACAGTTACTCGGTTTCCTGTTATTTCTTTTAAATACTAATATATTTAATAAACAAATGATTTAAAAGTTAACCGTGTTAATATGTTAACAAGCAAACAAATGTAAAATAGTATGTTAGAGAAGAAGTTACATTGTATACAAATGGAAAACTATTCATCATGTATTGGAACATTGTATTTTTACAATGATATCGATAACCAAGATATTTCCAAAGGAAACAAATGAATTGAAGTTTTACATGCTGAATACATAATGTGATTCTAAAACATATTAAATGATAAGATTTTTATTGTAATCTTATCATTACCCGTCTTCGCCTGAGGCGGTAACAGAACCGGTTTTCCTAATAATAATTCTACGACCCTTCAGAATTATTAGAGAATATAATGGAATAACAGGGTTTTCAGAGCGGAGACCGCTATATTAGAGACTTATTCAAACAAGGCCTACTTGACGATAATTGCAAAGAAACCTAGTGGCGGGAAATTCAATGTTGTGGATGATGTCATGGTTCATCGCAGACGCGAGTATGTCTTTAAATTGAAGCACTTAATTAGTTCAAATCCTTCAAGTTAAAGTCCAGGAAATACACGTCAATATGTGAACAATCTCTTAAGCGTTTTACTTAAAATACCCAAAAAATAATGTAAAAAGTGGTTACTATACACTATACTGCGACAGTTTCTGCCAATAATAACGCCTTTTTTTCTTCTCTTTTTTTTGCATGATATAGTCTTGCGCGTTCATTTCGTTTTTCGCGAAATTCAGGATCATTTTGGTACCTGTTCCTGGTATATGCTTGTTGCCGCTCACGATATGCCTCATCTGTTTGATACCGTTTTACAGTTGCTAGTCTGGCGAGATTATTTACATAAGCACGATATTCAGGGTCTTCTTTCATTTTCGTCTTGTGGATTTCACTAGAATAAGTGTGAACTTTGATGCAAGATTCGCTCATCTTATAATTTACTTGTAGTGTATAATATGCTCAAGTATGATTCAATTTTTTTTTTAATTCACTTACACAGACTCTGCCTTCAACATAGCCTTCCGTTATATTATACCGTTCATTTCCGCGAACGTTCATTTCGTTGTGCACGGTATTCTGGGTCATTCTTATACCGTTCATTCTTCAATTGTTTCTTTAGGTAATCAACCTCGACTGATAAAGCCCTTATTGCACCAATTAGATACAAACGCCAACTTACAGGACAAAAAACAGAAGAAATTCAGGCAATGGCTTAAAGAAATTGTACGACGAGTGTGTATAATACTTTGTAGGAAAATATGCTATTGTGAAAAAAAATTGAAATAGTAATAAAAGGGGTCGGTCATTTATTACTATTTCAAGACAAGACAAGACAAGACAATGACAGAAAGCCACATGACAGAAAGGGTTGACGCTCAAGACCTTGTCAACTGGGTAAATCGAGTAATCTACACAGTGTGGGGCAATGGTGATCTGCATGAGATGAAGATCTTGACCCGTGCATTCTACGCCAACGTTCTCGACAACCCGCGGGAATTTTGGTGGTGCGAACCAATGGTCCAAGAGTTATTGGCCTTAGTTGACGGCCATGACACGATGAACGGTGTTGTCTTATTGGACGTGAAATGGACAACAGGCTACATTGCAAGAATCAACAAGATTAGGGCTGACAACATGACCAGGGCTTTGGTCTTTCAGGAATCGAACGGAGCTCTGTCTGCATTGCCATACGATATCCGAGAGAAGATCTACTCGTATCTGTAAAGTGGGAGGTTGAACGGATGTAGGAACGGAGAAAACAAAAAAAAACAAAAAAAACAAAAAAAGAAGAAAAACTTCTTTTTATAGTGCTCATTCGGTCACCAATATGTTTTTACACATGGACAAATTATCGTTCGCACTAACTATCTTGATATATACCTCTGTATAAGGCTTAAGGAAAAAAGAATACACCGGCGTTTTTAGTACAAATATTTTTGCAAACCATTGATGGTATTCAGGCAATGGCTTAAAGAAATTGTACGACGAGTTTGTATAATACTTTGTAGGAAAACATGCTACTGTGAAAAAAAATTGAAATAGTAATAAAAAGGGTCGGTCATTTATTACTATTTCAAGACAAGACAAGACAAGACAATGAAAGCCACATGGCAGACAATGAAAGCCACATGGCAGACAACAAAAGCCATGCGGCAACGAGACAATGAAAGTCACATGACAGAAAGTCACATGACAGAAAGTCACATGACAGAAAGTCACATGACAGAAAGCCACATGACAGAAAGGGTTGACGCTCAAGACCTTGTCAACTGGATAAATCGCTACACACTGTGGGGCGATGGTGATCTGCATGAGATGAAGATATTGACCCGTGCATTCTACGCCAACGTTCTCGACAACCCGCGGGAATTTTATTGGTGTGAACCAATGGTCCAAGAGTTATTGGCCATAGTTGACGGCCATGACGCGATGAACGGTGTTGTCTTATTGGACGTGAAATGGACAACAGGCTACATTGCAAGAATCAACAAGATTAGGGCTGACAACATGACCAGGGCTTTGGTCTTTCAGGAATCGAACGGAGCTCTGTCTGCATTGCCATACGATATCCGAGAGAAGATCTACTCGTATCTGTAAAGTGGGAGGTTGAACGGATGTAGGAACGGAGAAAACAAAAAAAACAAAAAAAGAAGAAAAACTTCTTTTTATAGTGCTCATTCGGTCACCAATATGTTTTTACACATGGACAAATTATCGTTCGCACTAACTATCTTGATATATACCTTTGTATAAGGCTTAAGGAAAAAAGAATACACCGGCGTTTTTAGTACAAATATTTTTGCAAACCATTGATGGTATTCATATCAGAACAATATTTTATACTAATAATACAATTCTATTTACATTTATACTAAACAATTATAATATAAACATTGTGCAACCAATCATATAAAACGTAGAATAATGAATTCGTCCATATCTACAGAAGAAATACGCGGATTGGTAATGGACCGAGTCAAATCCAATCAACACAAATGGGATTGGTACACTTTGAGTTCTAACAAAGGTCTAACATGGGATATTGTCGAGACATATCCAGATAAACCATGGGACTGGTATTGGATAAGTAAAAACTCAACCGTAACGTGGGACATTGTGCAAGCTAACCCGGATAAACCATGGGATTGGTGTGGATTGAGTGTAAACCCAAATGTAACTCTAGATATTGTCAATAAAAACCCACATCGCCCATGGAACTGGGCTAGATTACAATCAAACTCAGACATAATATTCGACGTGGTGCAAGCAAACCTCGATAAACCATGGGATTGGTATGGGTTGAGTGTGAACCGCCACATCACCTGGGACATTGTGCAAGCAAACCTCGATAAACCATGGGATTGGTTCAGACTAGCTATGAACCCAAACATTACACTGGATATCATTCTCACTAATCCTGATAAACAATGGTACTGGGTGGCAATAAGCATGAATCCCAACATCACATGGGACATTGTGCAAGCAAAGCCAGGTAAACCGTGGGATTGGTATGGATTGAGTGCGAATCCCAACATCACGTGGGACATTGTGCAAGCAAACCCAGATAAACCATGGGATTGGTACTCATTGAGTAGAAACCCAAACATCAATTGGGACATTGTGCAAGCGAACCCGGATAAACCATGGAACTTGTGTATATTGAGCACGCATCCTGAGATAACATTTGATATTATAAAAACAAATGCAAATAAATATTGGAATTGGACAGGACTAAGCGCAAACACTAATCTACGTTGGGACATTGTGCAAGCAATGCCCTATAAACCATGGAACTGGGATTGTCTAAGTGATAATCCAAACATCACATTCGACATTGTGCAAGCGAACCCAGATAAACCATGGAACTGGGATTGTCTTAGTGATAATCCAAACATCACATTCGACATTGTGCAAGCGAACCCAGATAAACCATGGAACTGGAATGTGTTGAGTGCGAATCCCAACATCACATTTGACATTGTGCAAGCGAACCCAGATAAACCATGGGATTGGACTGCATTGAGTAGAAACCCAAACACATTACTGCTACCATTATTATGTCCCTTAAGCCATCAATGCATCACTGGGATATCACAATAATCATCGATAATGAACATGGTATATTATTGGCATACAACTAGACCAACAGAGAAATCAATCATACAAACGAGATACAAATCATAAAACCAAAAAGTATTTGGGTTTGAACAGGGTTTATCAAAATCATATAGATTTGTAATTACATTGTTATGTCCCTTAAGATGTCGTGTTAAATTCTCTTTAACTATACGAACCAAATTTACACACATAAGAAGAGTGATTAATATACATTAGGAAAAGATATCGGATTACTACCTTCGTCGATGAGGACGAAATATTATGTTGTTAGTATATATACGTAAACAAATATGTTCAAGATATTACAAGGTCTGAAAGGAAATAAAGCAGCAAATCTAAAAGAACAAGATTCAAATATAGTACGAAATATGGAAAAAGATGCAAACGAAAGGCGAAAGAGAAAAGAAATAGCAACCAACTTAGAAACTGAACGCATAAACGATTGGTTTGAAAAAGAGAAACAATTAAAAAATGCGAACAACCAATATCAAAAGTCAGATCGAAAAGTCATTTTGAATGGAGGTAGTCGGATGAACATAGTGTACCATAAAGGTGGTGGCAAAGAACCGTTTGTTAAAGTAGGTGGGTCGTTCAAAAGCCTTGACAAAAATTACGAAAAGAAAATATAAAAAAAAAATATAAAGTACAAGGACTCCAGTTTTTTTAGGTGTTTAGGGCTTAGCGGTTTAGGAAAATACCAACCCAATCGTTCATTTTTGTATGTCTATTATAATCTTCTCCGCTCTTATAATCTTCTCCGCTCTGAAAACCCTGTTATTCCATTATATTCTCTAATATAATGATATAACAGTCGAATAAACTTTAATGGTATAAGGAATTTTCAAAACATTGTTGTCCCGAAAGTATTGTTTCCAATATACAATATGCAAAAAAAAATGATTTAAACATATTTAAAAGTACATATTTACCATAATCACCATGTATAATCCGGTTCACCTTTCAGCTATCCACGAATTTGTGCACGATTCTGTTCTGCAATACATGGTATTGCATGGAAAAAGTGGTAGTGGAAAGTCTATCCATCTCAATGAAGCATTGAGGACGTTGATAACGGGCGAGGACGAGCCTACTCCGACAATTGTCGTGTGGAATCAAGACGAGTCCCCGTATTCTATTGTTGGTCACAAATCCGGGATGTTGAAATTCATCTTTGTGCGTCGAGAGTTGGACATGGTTGCTCGCGCATTTATCAATGAGCAGCAAGCAGTGGTGTTGAAGTTTATCGCAGAATCGAGTTAGCCTAGCTTAAAGGAGAGGAGAACGGGAATGATAAACTACACGGGATTTCGTTAAAGGGGGCATTTTGCAATACAAATCATATACTATGATCGTGTGGGAGCCATTGCCATTTTTTTATAATTCTGAAGCGGTATAGACCCTACCTATATGAGTTCATTATACTCTTTCAAGAGTCTACTCCGACACACTAGATACCTAGGGTTGGTATTTACATGTCTCCAACTTTTTTGTATCTTTATAGCTGCTTCACGTCTTTTCACTATCCCACAAATGTCTTTGTCACTAATTAACATGTTGGGAGTTGTGCTCAATCCACACCAATCCCATGCTTCATCTGGGTTTTCTAGTACAATGTCAAGCGTGATGTTGGGGTTTCTACTCAACCCGCGCCAATCCCACGATTTCCCTGGGTTGGCTTGTACTATTTCCCACGTAACGATCGGGTTTGTACTGATATAATACCAATTCCACGGTTTATCTGGGTTACTGAGTACAATGTCATTAGTGACGTCGAGATTAACGCTTAATACCATCCAATCCCATGGTTTATCTGGATTGTTCTGTACAATATCCCACGTAATGTTGGGGTTCCTACTAAGTCCATACCAGTCCCATGGTTTATCTGGGTTGTTCTGTACTATGTCCATTGTGATATTAGGGTTCATGCTTAATCCTATCCATTTCCATGGTTTGTGTGGGTTGGTTTGTACAATATCCCACGTAATGTTAGGATTTTTGCTTAATCCACACCAATCCCATGGTTTATCTGGGTTGGATTGTACGTCGCCCCAAGTAATACTCGGGTTGCTACTCAACCAATTCCAACTCCATTTTTTGTCTGGGTAACTCAACGCCATACCCAACGTAGTGCATGGATTTCTACTTAACCAATACCAATCCCACATTTTGTCATGATTGTTGAGTACAATGTCCTGAGTGATGTTGAGATTCATGCTTAACCCGCCCCAATCCCATGGTTTATCGGGGTTTGCTTGCACAATCTCCCACGTAATGATCTGTTTTCTGCTCAACCAAATCCAATCCCATGCCTTGTCAGGATTTGCGAGTATCACATCCCATGTTAAACATGGATTAGAACTCAACCCCCAAAAAATCCATTTGCATTCTTCGCATTTGAGACGCCTCAATATATGATCGGTTAACTCATCAGTAGAAATAACAGACTTCATACCGTATTGTGTAATGGTGATTTATGATTGAATGGAAATCTTCTTATATATCGATACGAAATAGTAGGAGGGTTTAAAGGAAAAAATAAATACACAAAAAACATTTAAAAAATAGAAAGTCATTCATTCAAAGTATTCACAACCATTCCAATACATAGGAAACTATGATGTCGGTCATCTCATCGGAAATACACAAACACATAATGAAACGGGTCAAATGCGCAGAACACAAATTGAACTGGAAAACCTTGAGTTGGAACAAAAGAATAATATGGGATAGTATACAAACATACCCAGACCAATATTGGGACTGGTTAGGATTAAGCACGAACCCTAGTATCACAATGGACATAGTACAGAACAATCCAGATAAACCATGGGACTGGCATGGACTTAGTAGGAACCCCAACATCACGTGGGATATTATATCGAGTAACCCAGACAAAACATGGAGCTGGAATTTGTTAAGCATGAACAAAAACATCACATGGGACATTATTCAAGCCAATCCGGACAAACCGTGGGACTGGTATTTCTTAAGCATGAACCCAATCATTACATGGGATATTATTCAAGCTAACCTAGGGAAACAATGGAGCTGGTATGCTATCAGTAGTTGCCCAAACATCACATGGTACATCGTACAAGACAACCCAGACATACCATGGAGTTTTGAAGGATTAAGTGGGAACCCCAACATCACATGGGACATTGTAAGAGAAAACTCAAACAAACCATGGGACTGGTATTTCTTAAGCATGAACAAAAACATCACATGGGACATTGTACGAGAAAACTCAAACAAACCATGGGACTGGTATTTCTTAAGCATGAACCCTAATATCACATTTGACATGGTACAAAACAATCAAGACAAACCGTGGGACTGGGACAAATTGAGTTCGAACAAAGGTTTAACATGGGACATTATACAAGACAACCCAGACAAACCGTGGAACTGGAATTTAATCAGTGGGAATCGCAACATCACCTGGGACAGTATACAAGAGAATACAGACAAACCATGGAATTGGTATTATATCAGTACAAACCCAAACATCACTTGGGATATTGTATTGAGTAACCCAGACAAACCATGGTACTGGGATGGATTAAGTATAAATCCCAACATCACATGGGATATTGTAGAAAATAACATTGACAAAACATGGGACTGGGATAATTTAAGCATAAACCCGAGCATGTTACTTTCTGACACAGACGTTTACAACATAATAATAAGACACACAGCAGCAAAATCTATTCAGAAAACATGGAAACAATCCAACACAAACCCAAACAACCCAATATGCAGACGGAGACTATTACGTGAATACAATGGACTTGTTGAATGAACGACGAACGATGAAGTTATTCGTTTACCGCGACATCATTGAAATACATACATGTAGTGTTATGTAAATATTTTATTAATTTATCACGTTCGTCAACAAGACTATCTATCTTTTCCCCCCAATGTAGGGAAAGTTGTTGTACATGTATGTCGCTTTCACAACGTGCCTTTTCGCGAGCCTTTTCGCGTTCACTAATTATCCTATTCAATCTTTCTTGGTGAGCTAACTGGTTTCCTGAATCACGCCGACGTAGCCATCGATCGTATCTTTCTTTGACTGCTTCATCCTGTTTGGATTTCCTTTTAGCGGCTTCTATTTGGGATTTTAAAAACGGTTCAATTTCTGGTATCTCTAGTTTTGCAAGAGACTCAATCAAAGACTCGGGAGGCATCTTATGTTTGAACACTTTGGAAATACGGACCACACCAGTCTGTCCAATCAGTACTATCTAATGCCTTTGCGTCTTGGGCTAACCGAATTATCATTTCAGTCAGATGGTATTTGGAAATATTCATAGCTACTCTTCATTCGCAAAAATGCATTTTATCCTTAAACTTATTTTTAAATCGACAATGAACAAAAACATGTTTTGAACCGGAATATAAAGATCCAGAAAACAGTTAAAAAATAGAATGTAATTCATTGCAAGTATTACCAAACATATACAAAATAGATAAAAAACTATGAAGTCGGTCATCTCAACAGAAATCAGAAAACATGTATTGAACAGAGTCAAATGCGGAGAAGACAAATGGGACTGGGACAGCTTGAGTTCGAACAAAGGTTTAACATGGGACATTATACTAGACAACCCAGACAAACAGTGGAACTGGTCTGTAATCAGTGGGAATCCCAGCATCACATGGGACATTATACAAAATAACCCAGACAAACCGTGGAACTGGAATTCAATTAGCTGGATTCACAACATCACACGGGACATTATACAAGACAACCCGGACAAACCGTGGGACTGGTTTATGTTGAGTATAAACCGTAACATCACGTGGGACATCATACAGGATAAAATAGATAAACCATGGGTCTGGTATTGGATTAGCAAAAATATAACATCACATGGGACATTATTCATAATAACCCAGACAAACAGTGGGACTGGACTATGTTGGGCGAAAACCCAAACATCACGTGGAACATTGTACAAGACTACCCAGACAAACCATGGAGTTGGATTGGATTGAGTATGAACAAAAACATTACATGGGATATTGTACAAGCCAACCCAGACAAACCATGGAACTGGTACAGTTTAAGCACAAATCCAAACGTAACTTGGGACATCGTACAAGCAAACCCCGAACGACCATGGAACTGGATTGGATTGAGCATCAATCAAAACATCACATGGGACATTGTCAAAGATAACCCAGACAAACCATGGGACTGGGTTAGGCTGAATGAAAACATGTACATCACGTGGGACATTGTCAAAAATAACCCAGACAAACCGTGGAACTGGAATAGGTTGAGCAAAAACTCAAACATAACGTGGGATATTATACAAGATAACCTAGATAAAACATGGAATTGGGAATGGTTGAGCAAAAAACCTAACATAACATGGGACATTGTGCAACGTAATCCATACAAACCGTGGGACTGGGTTCAATTAAGTACGAACCCGAGCATATTAATATCAGTCCAAGATATTAACAATATAGTGAGAAGGTGTAGAGCAGCAGCATCTATTCAGAAAGTATGGAAACACATCAACACAGACCCAAAATATCCCATATGCCAACGGAGACTCTTAAATGAATACAACACACTTGTTGAATGAACGACAGTTGATTTCTGATTTTACAAGGGGTTTTAAATGTAAAAACAAAGTCTCTCATTATGCAAACGGTTTGCCAAATGCAATGCCATTTCGAAGATCGATTGGTTAGCATGGTATGCATCATGTTTCATCAAACAACTTACAACGCAATCATGCATATTTGATATGGCAAACATCAATGGAATACCATGTTGATAACATGGATCCGCACCATCATTGAGCAACCGTTTAACTGCCATTATGTCTCCTAGTCCGCATTGAAGCACAAGTTCAAAATTTAGTTTCTTCTGGGTACAGAATTTTTGAGATTTACAAATATGTGTGTGAATATCTTTCAAATAATTAGCTATGAATTGGTTATTTTTCATCTGAGCTAGGAATAATGCAAGATCAATCATTTCTGCAACATCTGGCTCTTGGTAGATTGTCAGGTCCGTTGTATACGAAGACAAAAAACATACAATCTTTAGAACTATGTTCTGGTGGTCGTAGAATGCTGCGTAACATAATGCACCACAGCCTCCAACACGGTCGAATGGTTCAGCACCCGCATGGAATAATGAATCGACAGTGTCCAAGTTTCCCAATATGCTTTGCGCACATAGTTCATATTGGAGTTTATTGGGAGACATTCTAATTACAATACATCGGATTTCTTTAAGCTTAGCGATGGGTGCGCAGAAAGAAAGGTTAAAGAACAGGCTTTGCGTTGTTGCAATAGATTCAAATCTTTGATAAATCACATGGCAACTTTTGACAAGAAAAATAATGTAGCTGAATTAAATATTAAACAATGTACTCTGACTGTCATCTCCATCTGCCACCAAAATCGGATGTAAATAAAGGCCTGTCGCGTAAAATACTGGCTGTGAAAGAAAATTGAAATGGTCATAAAAGGGACCGACAACTAACATAACAATGGAGTTAATCGATGCGGTTGCGTGCCTTCCGCGCATTCTGCGCGCTTGGGAGGTACTTGCAAAGCTCGCCGTTCAATCGTGGGACGACGAAAACCATCAGGTGGCGGTTGCCCATGGGGGAATGACTGCCAACGACTTCACTGATGGCAACCAAGCCAAACTGTTTATCAATAGTATAGCATCATCCGTCTCTCCGGAGGCAGACGATAATGTATGCGATCCCCGCTTCCAAGGCATGCTTCTTGGCTTGCTTGCCGCCTTCCCGTATAACCCTTCCGGAGATTACGTCGCCCGCACACGTACGATTACATACAACCTGTTCCTTGAAGTGGATGACCAGATGATCGATTGTATGGCGCGCGATAGACTGGCCAATCAGGAGTGGGACTTTGTACAGAACGTGGCATCCCAGTGGTTGAGAGCGTGGATCTCTGCGCGCAAGATCCAGAGCACGTACCGCAAGTACCGTGAGCACAGAAGGAACTGTCGCCTCCGCATCACGATCCCCCGGATGGTGGCATTGCTCCATGATTGTAAGGGTCGCGAATGAACACATTGGGACCGCGGTAAACCGGAGGAGAAAAAAACATAAAACAAAAAAGAAAAAGAAACACTTCTTTTTATTGTCATAAAAGCCTTAATTTATTTTGTATATGTATGTAAAATGTCCGGTAAGAAAGGGTCAGCAAGTAGGCGCAAATCAACATTATCTGCATCTCCTATGCCCCAGTTATCCGATGATATTATCCAGGAAATCATGAACAGGACAATAGATGGGTCTCATACTGGTCTAGCCAAGGTGAGTGGAATAAACAAGAGTTTGACAGCCGCGTTGAATAAATGTTCACTGAGGCATTCACCGTCTGGCAACATCGACAGTTTAGTGGGGATTTCATATGGGCCTCAAATAACAATAGGCAGTTTATATACTCTAATTGATAAAAAACATGCGTTTTTTTTTAATCAGCTCAAACCCATGGTGTATAGGATGATCACCAGAGAGGTGTGGGAATTCAATAGAAAATACACGTATGATATAAGTACTCATAACATCATTCCAAACATTCCTGTGTCTGACAGGAATGTACGTTTGAAATGGGAGAAGCTATGGGTTTACGCGAAGCTATTGAGTTATATAAACTCAAAGGGTAAACTTTTGAAAGAAGAAGTTAGATATATGATTTAGGGTTTTTTTTTTTTTTTTTTTTTTTTTGTTCTCGGCATACCCATAGTCCTCCCGATCATAATCGGGAGCATTGTCAAACCCAACGAACTAATGATTGAGAAAACCAAATTCGGAATACACACATTCCTCCCGATCATAATCGGGAGCACTGACAAACCCAACGAGCGAATGATTCAGAAATCATGTACTCCGCATTTTTTTTTTTTTTTTTTTGTACTCGGCATACCCATAGTCCTCCCTATCATAATCGGGTGCATTGTCAAACCCAACGAACGAATGATTGAGAAAAACCAAACTCAGAATACCCACAGTCCTCTTGATCATAATCGGGTGCATTGTCAAACCCAACGAGCGAATGATTGAGAAAACCAAACTCGGAATACACACAGTCCTTCCGATCATAATCGGGAGCATTGACAAACCCAACGACCCTATTCGCTTGAAGTCACCTACTACACTGCTAGCTGCCAGGCAGATGCCTGGTCACCAGCTGCTATAGTGGGTGTCGGACCTAAGCCCGGCACCATTACTGATACAGCTATAGGCTGTATCATTACATTCCCCCCAATCCCTGGTACTCTGGTACCCAGAATTCCTGGGATTCCACAACACAAGTCATAAGGAGTAAGCCAGACAAATATTTCCGTGGAGAAGAAAAGTAGGGGGAAAGCAATCCTAAAACCAGTCAAGGCGTAGGTATGACATCCGTGAAAAACTGTCTGAACAGTATCCAAAGCTCTTCTTGCACGCATCCGCTGATGCAATGGACAACAAGAAGACTAATCTTCCTCAGTCACGCCACTTCTCACATACAAAGAAGACCGCAGGAGGTGAACTTCTAAAGACACGCATCATGTGTGAGTACAAATACAGCGCATGTAGGACATGTCCTCCCGATCATAATCGGGAGCATACACAGTATTTAAAACTTGAAATGATTACTTAACAAAATAATGCTAATATTCTGACTTCATGTTTCCTTCTATGTTAACTCAGGATTATTCTCCCAGGGAAGAGGCTTCATTGGTTATTGGGCTTTGCCATTCTACTCGCAGTCCATCAATCTGACTATATCATGCTTCCAACATTTCTTCAACCGGGTCCTTGAAGAAGAGGGGCAGCTTCCACCGTATTGCTTCTTGCAAATGGACAACGCGGCAAAGTACAACAAGAACGCTTTCATGTTCGCATACTTGTCCTTGTTGGTTGAGATGAACTGGTTTGAGGAAGTGTACGTCCATTTCCTCCCTCCCGGACACACACATAGCAATCTTGACCAAAAGTACTCTGTGATCTCGCAAGTGTTAAAGAACATGGAAGTGTACACCCTGGACCATCTGATGGGCATTGTTGGTAACTTATTCAAGAGAATGGGCCCTTACACAAGGCAAGACGTCGTGACCTCTATAGGGGACTTCTCCGCTGTCCTCCTAGACAACGTTTACAAGTTGTTCGGTCATGCCACTAGCACCGTCAAAGGAGTTAATCGCCGTTTACACGCATTCAAGATAACGAAAGGTCCCAACGGGAGAGTCGGTAAGAATACTTGATATACTGATATTTACAAATTAAATGCTACCGTGCGTGTATGTACTGTCTGCACAATGCTCCCGATTATGCTCGGGAGGAATATGGGTGTGCCATGTCCTCATTGATTTACATGTACAGTCTTCAATAGAAATTAAATGATACAAAGGAAGTTGTACCTAGGACCTAGGATGTATTATCCAAGGGATGCTCCCGAGTATAGTCGGGAGGAATATGGGTGTCCTAAATGATTCACTAATATACAATACATGTTTGCACACCCACAATTGCAGGGGTCTATTACAAGGAGTATGACGAGTCAGGATCTTGGAGAGGACAGTGGGACAATGACGCTGAACCTATTTACGTCCTCCAAGGCTTCCCACTGGTGGACACCATAACAGTATTTAAGGAAGCCGAGATCAAGATTGAAGAGCTCGAGAATATCGAGGCAAACTGGGCGGCTGTCTGGAAGACTATTCATAACGAGAAGCCCGGAGGTGACGTCCTTGCAGGCCACATGGCCGATGGTCCTGTACAAACCGCCGGTGACGACCGTGCAGGACCCGTAGCTGATGTCCGTGTACGACACGCAGCGGAGGACCTTCTAGAACCAGAAGCCGATGACCAGCAGCAGATGGATGAACCAGCAGCCGATGGCCCATCCCATGCCCAGACCTTCAAACATATTGCCAAGAAGCTTCGTGAAACTTGGGAAGCCAGCAATAAGTGGAGGACTGATTTCTTCAACGTTGAGAAGAGTTATTGGAGCTCTCAACCAGATGATGCTGTGACTGGGGAGTACCCGAAAGACCAACATTTTGTCGACTTCCCATCGGAGTTGTCAGCAACCAGTCGTGTTCTGACACAGTCTGAGAAATCAATGGCCAAGCGCTTGATAGCATCATTGGATGACTTGTCCATGGATGTGTCAGACCTTTTACCTGCAAGTAACGAGATTGCCAAGACTATGAAGGTCGCACACACTTTGGAGACTAATATGGAAAGGCCAGAGGAGGAGGATGTGTTGTACTTATATTCTTCACAAGGGACGAAGCCGGATAGAAGAATAGCCTACGAGCCCACTACTGATTTGGTTGTTGGTCATGTCGCTGTGGTCAAGGTACAAATGGATGACTCTAGCGGATTGAGAGGATGGGACGTGGTGGAGGTCAAATCACTACCAGTGAATGGAGAAGTGGAATGTGTGTATTTAAAGCCCTTGTACTCTGGGGCTCAGAAGTTGGTGTACACTGAAACACAATACCCAACTTGGCCAGAAGATTGGATGGACCACAAGCTTGTGCCTATTACCGTGGGGGTTAGGAGAAAAGCAACATGGACGGGCGATATTCCCATTGACGCATTTCAATTTAGCTGCGAATCCACCAAGGGTATGAAGATCCAGAGAAAGTACCACACAAGCATGCTCCTAGCTTGTCAATCCATTGAGAAGGACACCAGGGCAGAGGCTGTGCAATCGGATGGAGACAATGCAGACATTGCTGAGGAGGAGGAGATGGAGGAGGAGGAAGATGGGGATGGGGACATGGAGGAGGAGAAGGAGGAGGAAGAGGAGGAAGAGGAGGGGGGGGAGGAGGAGGAGTAAGATGTTTGACACATAGCCGTTATTTACTAAATTAGGAAAATTAAATGAATTATACTTACGATTTTTATTGTAAGATGTAAAAGCTGAATTCTGCCTGCCGACTTATAACCGTCCGCTTTCCCTTTATTTCTTACAATTATAATTGTAAGACACGAATTGATGTTAACACCTTTTGTTACAAAATATGGCATTTCAACGTTGTAACATTCGCAATCTGTATGTTTCTCCGTCTTTCAAGCTCATTTTAAGCATATTTTGTCAAAATTGACTACAATCTTACGATTTTTATCGTAAGATTGCATTTGGAAAGCATCAAAAGACCCCCAAAAAGTGATTGTAAGATTGGAAATCCGTTCGGAAGCAGGAACGCCCATTATTGTGTAGATAATTCAACATGTAAATAGACAATATAACATCTACAATTAGAACTATCGCAAGAAAGTTTTGTGTCATGACCATTTTCATCCATTTAGATTTTTTTTCTATGTGTCAAAGCTTCTTTCAAAATATGTAAAAAATCGTATACTTCATTCAAGTATATATTGTGTCTTTCCAGGACAGTCTTGCATTGATCGTATTGTTTTTTTTTCAGCAGGACTATTAATTTTTCAAAATTCTTAGGCCCTATATTTTCTATCAAAAGCTTCATTTTTGATATGATAGCTGCGCGCTCAGTTTCTTTAATGTTTTGCACACAAGCATAATGTTGATACCTTTCTAATAGAGGGACATTCGTATGAATTAGTAAGAATATGTTACTTTCTAAAGACTGTAACATATCGGATTGGGTCGCACACCATTTTGCAACATTACCGTCCGTTATCATTAATCACATTCCAGAAAATAATTTCAGACCGTGTTGACAAATCGTTGTGGACTCGAGCAAATCTCTGGTCAAATTAATATTGAGTTTCGCGCATATTTTTATGTCATCCAAATGAGACACTAGGAGAATTCCATTTGGGTACAAATTCAACATGTTGCTCAAGAACTTGGGTACTTTGGAAATGTTATCAGAATCACATGTTGTGAAACCCTCGTCGATAAACAATTGCATCGACAGCATTCCGGTTGTTCCTAACTTCGACAATGCTATCCGTATGGCTAGACCGAGTATGAATTTTTGGAAGCCGCTTGATTTTTCAATAGGTGATATATTAGTATCGCTTATGAACCACACTGGGTTCCCCCCTATCATTTTTCCAATAAGCTGTATCGGTCTAGCATCGCATAATGTAGACACGATGTTATTCGTAAACTTTGTCAAATACGGGATCACCTTGTTAGCATACACCCATTGCTTGAAGCCACTAAATACAGCAAATACGTCCTCTATCTTCTTCAGCCTGTAGTGGATAGACGAGGCATACGTACTCAATAGTTCCATATATTCTTTCTGGATATCGTTATCGATTTTCTCTCTCTTACAAACCTCTAATTCGAATATACGTGTTTCGTTGGCCTGTATAGCTCCTAACATCAATTGTGACTGCTCGTACAGTTCATATGCGGTATGACACTTGTGTTTGTATACGTTTTCCTGTAATACACACATGCGTTGGTAAACTGTATTCATTCTTTCCAGCCTAGTGTTCCCTTCTATTGTATTTATTGTATAGAGCTCTGCCTCTAACACATGTAATTTGGCAGCCAAAATGCGTTCGTGGATCAAGCTAGACTCGAAATTGTTGGATACTTTCACGTCTTTCTCCATCTCGTCTCTTCTAGCGCGCCACTCGCACAATGCGTCCCAATTTTTAACAGCTGAACGCGCCTCTTCCCATTGTAACCACTTGATTTGCAATTCTTTTTCGTGCAAACTCTTTGAAATCATTGTTGTTGTTGCCGTATATTCTTGCCACTTGTGTGATTCTAACTGATTCAGATTGTATATATGTGACTTTAAAACATTAATGTATTCAACCGGATCTGTGGAATCTCCGGAATATTTCTTCAGTTGCTTTCCCAAAGCATCCGTATCGGCCTCTAATTTTTTGAATTTGTCATCATAAGTGTCTTTCTGCAACTTCCAAGGTTGTTTTTTACACGCCCAACATCCATCATTATACGGCATAGTATGTAGTTGTCCGATAGTATCTTTCATATCATTCATGTGTTCCCGTGTAATATTGTACTTGTCCAGGATTTTTTCAAGTTTGTCCACTACTTTTTGTAATTTTAAAGGATCCTTTTCGGAACACGTATCTTCTACCTCGCGCATCAATACATTGATAGGTCTTGTAATATGTGTATCGTTCTTGCATGGCTGACTAGACATCAAATCAACAAGTTGTTTTGAAAGGACTAGGATATCACGTTTCAGCTCGTCAATACTAGATGAACCAGACAAATTTATTGTCATATTTTCGTCAGGCTGACCATCCAGACATATTTTCATAGCGGTATCCTTGCATAACGTTGGTGTTTGTGGTTTCATGGCATCATGATCAGACATCATAATATTCAAATCACACGAGTTACCATATTTATTAACTAATTCCTTGTATTCTAAGGTATTCTTGGCCACGAGCTTGGTATTGTCATCTCCTACAAACTTCCTGATGAGGGAATCCAAACAATCGACGTCCTTGCCATCCGAAACAACAACACCCTGTCTGTGTATAGCCTTAATATCCGAAACGATATCATCTCTTGATTGTAGAGGGTATGGTGATGAAACATATTGTTGTTTTTTAAGAAGATCAGGATGGTCGCGAATATCATGATACGATGTAACATTTAAGATATTACACATATCTTGTCTAATACACACCAATTCGTTTTCGTCTATGTCGTCTTTGTTGTAATCCGAAACAGTATTCATAAAATCAACATCCGATGGAATGGACATCATTATAGATTGGTGTCTCGTCTTTTTCTCTTTCAATTCTGACTCGGCATCATGAATTAACCCTTCTATATCAGCCAAGGATCTATCCGACTTGGTATCGTGGTTTTGGATTGGTTTGGTGCTCATTACTGCTGTTGTTAATTCTAATATGGCGTGGTGTGCTAGTTTTGCCTCTTTGAGAACGTTTTGAAAGAGAGTACACGATTCAATGTCAAGAGCTTGATCTAGCATTTCTTTTTGGTCAATTGATTTCATGTTGAAGAAGTCGCAATCGCCATTCTGACTGATCATACAACTCATCAAAAATGAACGTATGTCTCCTATGTGTGTGTCTACCCAATTATCAACTGCCGTTTTACCTGAATACAGGTTTATAAACACTGCAGTACCGTCGCTTGTTACAACACGGTCTATTACTGTTTCCTTTGCTATCGTTGTCATTTTTGTGGAATCCGTGTTTGAAACACTGAACACACGTTTGATCCTGTAAGTATCATTTCCTAAGTCCACGATGAGTGATGTGTTTGCTTTTTCAATGTTGGGCTTTTCTTGACATATAATAGAAGAACTGAATGTCCTTGAAGACCTCGAAGGAAACCCTTCACCATACATTGCAATGCACATTGTTTCTAGCAATGAAGTTTTCCCTACACCATTTTTAGCGGAAACTACCGCAATATTGTGTTGCTTCATGTCTTGGAAATTGAACCAATTCCCGTTTCGGAAACAAAGCACCCAGTCCCAAGACATGTATGACATGTTGAAATTCGACTTTGATATTTTTCGACTACTAGTCGCATTTGTATATTCTTGAATCTTCTTGACGAGTTTCGTGTTGCGCTCACCTACCTTGTCTGACAGATGATCATTGACACATGGTAAAACCTGAAGCGTTTCTGGATTACTGAACCAAGACTTCCAATCAATATTATCGTTATGAGAATCCGACATATTATCGGAGACATATTCAATCCAAGTGGATGATGTATTGAAAGTAACTAAATTGTTCAATTGTGTATCAGATGTCGATTGTTGTGGAAACACTGGATCAGACGAGATAGATGTCATTGGGGTTATATGCATTATATTCACGTCCAGATGGTTGAAATCTTCTTTCGCACGCTTCAACATCGATGGACACGTGTCAGAATCGTAAACAACACGTAAAGATATGTTCTTGGGAAACCAAGGTTGATGAACTAGCGCTACCAAAGGTTGCCACTTATTTTTTTGCTTGATTGCTACGTCCCAAGCGTCTTTACCTGTGTCTAATCTCGTTGTAACAAAGCCAAAATCATTTTTTAAATGATATTGTTCTACTACTTTATCTTCTAGATTCCACAACAAGTAACCATGACCCATTAGGTTCTCTCCAAAATCTTGTTGGATCAAGCTTCCCGCATATCCATACACTGTGTTGTCTTTGTTGTACTGGTGCTGCGACAATACGTTACTGTTTTGGGGGCGGTATGTAGATTGGCTGAACTGACAAGGACTGGCGCCACACACTTGTTGAACGTGAATATCGCCAAACAGGAAAAGGTCATAACCCTGAGGGAGCCAATTAGACGGATATTTCGCAATGTCGCCATGGAAAAGACCAATCCTATGAGTTACATTTTCATCGTCGAAAATGGGTTCTGGGAATTTATTGAGTTCATGAGACAGTCCTGACGTGGAGCCTTTTTGCAACGCATCTTGGACAGTGAGTATACCGAATCCTATGTTATCGACAACGGTAGTGCCGGTAGCGTCGATATAGAAAATATTGTTCAGGTGGAGGAATGTCTGAATTAAATCCGGTTCTTCTGGTTTGTCTTGTCTGAAATCATGGTTACCTCTGATGATGTAGGTTGGACATAAGGACCCTAGATTCTTAAAAAAATCCAGGGATAACTTCAGACCTGGGCTTTCTATGCGCAGCTTATGATGGAAGACGTCACCTGCCACCACGACAATTGCATTTCTGCTCTTGACTGCCGGATGCATCGATATGTCTTCTATCAGCCTATCAAACACGACCTTGAATTCATGAAACCTGGATTGTTCTGTGTTTCCAGAACGAATATGTAAATCAGCTATATGGAAAATATGTGTGATCATCATCACTCTATAGTGATAATTCCTTAAGTTTCTTTCCGAACCTTTATATTTTAATGTGATTATAATGTATAAATGGAAAATTGTAAGTGGACAACAACTGGAGATATAGAGTGCTCTATTAAAAATGAAAAAATGGAGCCGACAGTCATCTTTAAATCTGTCCTAGTTAATCACCCCATGCAAGAAATGAATATGAAAAAACAAGTGTTAAATACAGTTGAACAATTTGATCAAAACGCATATTTAAATTTGAAAAATAGTATAAAGAAATCATTCAATTTATAAAAGTATGCCTCGTAGGCAAGTATGCGCAAATGTCAAGAATTGTATTCGAGATAAATTAACCGAGGTACGACACGAGAAAAGGATAGGCAAGATGTTAATCAAACATATCGAGAGATACTACGTCAATGGACATAAAACACCCGCCAATTTACAATTAGGCAAGTACGCTTTTGAAAATGTTATATCACGTGACAATGAAAAAGTAAATGTAGGTAAATTCAGAAAAAGTCTAGGGGCTATTCGCACATTTTTGAATAACGCCCCTGTAGTATTGCTTGTCCGAGAACCTGAACCACATGATCCTGATGCTACGGGACCTAGCAATTCCGGAGCTCCTGACCCTGTCAATGACCCAGTCTTATCGCCTGTCCCAGAACCTGAACCAAATGATCCTGGTGCTGCGGGACCTAGCAATTCCGGAGCTCCTGACCCTGTCAATGACCCAGTCTTATCGCCTGTCCCAGAACCTGAACCAAATGATCCTGGTGCTGCGGGACCTAGCAATTCCGGAGCTCCTGACCCTGTCAATGACCCAGTCTTATCGCCTGTCCCAGAACCTGAACCAAATGATCCTGGTGCTGCGGGACCTAGCAATTCCGGAGCTCCTGACCCTGTCAATGCCAGTGGAGAAGACATAATAGGACCGAAAGAAATAGGTGATGTTTATTGTGTCATCAAACTGACAAAGATAGGGAACAACGGGAAATTATACATGTATGAAACAGGTTTCTTTTCGAAGGGCATAGATGCTTCTATAGTAGGTAAACGTTTTCACATGAGTCATAGCCTTTTCAATGTAGCACATACGATCCATCCAACAGAAAGTGAACATGGTACATTGTTAAAGGAAGAGTACAGTACTTACTTTTACGAAATGGGACAAGATGTCGTAGATAAACGCATTCACGACGATCATAATGCATGGGATCATTTATTATCAAATATAACTGATTTAGAAAACCAATTTTTCTTGAAGGGATTGGAAAGTTCTGTAGCGATTGCAGAGTTTATCCACGTTGTCCCAGTGGACCCTAACGGAGAGGCCCCCCAAGAAGAGTTTTATGATAGATTGATTATGGATTTTGTGAATGAAAAATACGTCGACTCAAAGTTCTTGAGGTTTGGGATCGACCTCAGCAACCCATTTCTGATCAAGCATCGCCCCGAGGAAGATTATGGTTTGCAACAATCCTGTTTCTTCAAAACTATAATGACGACATACAAAATTAGTTTTGACAAGTACCATAGGACATTGAAAAAATGTATTGATTATGGGCAGGTGTTGAATAGTTCCTTGATTAGCAAGGTGTGTATGCATCGCCAATACAATAAAGGTGATGAATTGAACATGAGACTGTTTGAAGTTTTGAGGTTTTTCAAGAAATTCCAACTAGGATTACGTGTATTCGACCCCCGTGGTAACGTGATCACGGAAGAACTACCGAATATATATCACAGCAAGATCAGACCTCGGATACTAGATGTTGTGTACAAGAACAATCACATCATACCCATAACTGACACAAAATCTTTCGAGCAATTCATTTCGACTACGACTACGAAATTCAGTCTATCTTCTAATTATGTGTTCAAGAAATACGATATGGATATGAGTGCAGAATACTTCATAGCTTCGTCATTCGTAGAGATTATTGACAAAATAAGATGTATGGACCCCTTACCAAATAGGATACGTGTAATATGGAAAGGTCACACATTGAACGACCTACTTTTAGATTTTGTGAACAATGGGTACACCCCTAGCATCGAAGTCCACAATGGCATATCCGTGACAAGTATTAGTTTTAAGAACCTTTTCCACGAGGACAAAAACGTTCAACTGTATATCGGATTACTGGCTGTGTCGCAGGGCGATGAAGAAGTCGTTGATGACATGGACTCTATCGAAATGTATAGAAAATACAAGAAACTAGAGAGCTTGTTGTTTGAAATGCTCATCCATCCTCACATGAAATCAGACTTTGGTGATAAATCAAAACGCATATTTAGAGAATACTCGGTAACGATCCCAACGGGTGCTATAGATGACATGGATTTTAGTTTGGGATCTATGATCCCAAGCACTATTGACATGTGTAAGCATTATGCTTCTTGTCTCGCAAATGCACTCAATCTTGTTTCCATTAGCCCCTTCGAGAGTTTCTACCTCCCGGGGAATGACTTTGTATTACAGAGAGATATGCTGTACATTGTTGATATACTTCATTCGTGTAATAACCCTATTTACAAACTGAAGGATAGGACACTAATGTTTTACGAAGAGTTGTCCGACCTACAACTGGGCATCGATGTAACTGTTTTTGCGTATATTAAGATTATATTACACCCTAATGACCTATTACCAGGGCTTGTGAGAGATGTATTCGACGACACCGGTCCTTATAACGACATCCCAATGGAGCTAAGGAAGGGTCTTGTAAATCGAGCCATAGGGGAATTGGGACGTAAGAAGAATCGATTAAGGACTGCTGTTGTTTTCAAAAATCAAAATGACGCAATAATGCACAAGGGGAAAGTGGATGGTGGTATAATGTACAGTCTAGCGGACAATGTTTGGGTTGTGAAAACGTTGGTTGAAAAGGAATTGGATGATGGGTTTGTCCCCATGAACGAGATGATAAAAAGTATGGCGAGGCATCAAATGTCTACTTTGTGGAAACGGTTGATATCTTTAGACTGTGATGTAATAGGTTTCAAAACGGATGCCATGTATTTTTTCGAACCACCCGGATTGGTATTACAAGACCATATTAAGGATATATTATATGTCAAAGGAGAAACTTCTGTAGGAAAAGCCAAGTATTTCAAGGATATTGACCGAAGCTACCCAAGGGTAAAATATAATGTGAAAGTCACTGACAAGGACGTATCGGTGATAGGGAATCTTAGCCATGTTCAAGTTGCCGAGTATACCGTTTCCACTATAACAAAACATATAGTACCTGGTTGTATCGTGATGGCCGATGCGGGTTGCGGAAAGACGTATACGTTGTTGAATCACTTGAAATCTAGGTTTGAATCGAAACAGGTACTAGTTGTTACAGCCTGGAATGCCCAAGCAAGCAAGATCAAATATTCATTTGATCTGAACGCGATCACGTGGCATCATCTCCGAGGCGCCCGACTGGATGACACTGTGCGGTTGGGAACTCGTGGCTATGATGTGTCTGGTGTGGCTGCTATTGTGTTTGACGAAGTTATGTTGTTTGGTCATGATAAGTTAGTGAAAATATCCAAGTACATGATGACGCATCCGCGCATTGAATTCTACGCAACTGGAGATCCAAAACAGTTGGAGGCTATTGGGGACATAATTGACAATGCATACAAGATAAAATTGTTGTCCACATCGATGTTATTCCCTTCGGTCCTAGGTCTTGGCGTCAATCTGCGCATACGCAAAGAAGATAGGGAGTTATTGAGGGCTATATTATCTGATGTGGGTGTAATATGCACCAAAGATCTAGTTGATAAGTATTTTAAACCTAACAAGATGACATTGGACGAGTTCAAGATATCTGGCTTAAAGCGTGGTATTGCTTTCTACAACTCATCGACAGCAACTATAAATAAGATTATCCATCCCATTGTTTATCACAGCAAGCACAAGTTGAGCAAAACGAAAGAGATATGTGGAATTCGCTATTACTTTGGAGACATACTGGTGTGTAAGCAACAAGTACGTACCAGAGTTCACAAAAAACTACATGTAAATTACCAATACACTATAGATTCAATGAATGACAAAGTGTTCATCTTGAAAGACGTTCATTCGAGTAATGTTTCATATGAAGTCAGTACATCGTTGATCTCAACTCATTTCGCACTTCCTTATTGTAGCACTGTACACAGTTCACAAGGAGGTACAGTTGACGAACCGTATTTACTGGCCGATATTTTTGCAGACCACGTTACTACCAATTGGATTATCAGTGCAATAACTCGATGTTCGCGTTTGAGTGACATATATATATTGACGACGTCATTGAAATCGGTATATGTCAACAAGAGCATAACTGATATGGTACATCGTTACAAATACCAAGACAAAATGAAAGGTTTTCAAGTGTGTGACGATACAATTGTGACAACTGGATGGATTCGCGATGCATACAAGGCCTCGAACGGTGTGTGCAAGTACTGCGGCGAAGACATGACATTTGAAAAGAATGAGCCTCGGAAGGTCACTGTGAACAGGTTGAATAATAACATAGGTCATGTGTTTGGTAATATAGAGGTATGTTGTTGGAAGTGCAATAACATACTAGGTTGAAGTCACTAATATAACATTTTCGATACCATCGAATAAATGTTTGACACATTCTGCATGTTTTTCGTCATGTATTTTTAATTGGAATTGTATATCTGAAAACTTGGGGTTTCTGAAAACAAGTGGCAATGCTTCAATCCTTCCTATTGGGTTGTTGTATAACTTGGGACGTGGACGGCGATTAGTTGGATACTTCACTGACCATTCCATGCTAAGCGCCTTGTTTCTGGTGAATCTTTCATCATTGCTAGTAATTGTTATCAAGTATTTCCAAGTGTTGCATACATCCACTCTACGTGTTGTGTACTTCGCACCCCCTTTAATTTCTTTGTTATGTTGGCGAATTCTTCGTTCCAAATTGACTGTATATCCGTTGTATGTGTTGTTCTTTTCATCACCAATTATGTATAAAAAATTCATTGCCTTATTCTATTAGCGAAAGAAAACATGGAAATATACAGTATCATAGAAATAAATGCAATAATTATGATGGACATATGTATAACAGAATAAGCAATGAGTACGTTGTCACCCGACTTGTCCTTTATGGCGCAGTCACAATTGAGGCGTTTCAGTCCGGATATATACTGTATCGAAAATACATAGAATATAATCCACCCCACAAACAGTGGTATAACTACTAACCCAGAAATGTGATTGAACCCTCCGCCGTGTAATTGTGTCATCAGCAATATCATCGTAACGAAACTTATCATAGGAAATAATAAAATATAAACTCTGCGCCAATTTTTGGCACATGTGCATTTCGTGTCTCTCGATACATTGTAAATCCAAGACGCTATCCAAAGATACAATATAAATTGGATGATCATAACAGCAATAATTATTTGAAAAATTGTCATCATTTTAATATATTGTGATTTTTTCTAAAAAGAGTATATATAGAAATTATGGATCCAAAATATATCAACAACGGTACATATGGGTGTGTTTTTAAACCAGCTATTGGGTGTGATAAAAAGACTAATAATCGGAATATTTCAAAGTTGTTTTCAAGTAAGACAGCAATGTATGGCGAAAAGAGTGAGCATGAAAAAATAAATAATGACATAGACCCAACAAATATTTTCACTCTAAAAATGATAGATCAATGTGACATTCAGACAAATAAATTTCCACAAAGTGAAATAAGCAAGTGTAAGAATTTCAGTAAAAATACCCAAGATACCCCTAATAATCTACATCAGCTCATTTACGAATATGGTGGGTATGACCTGAGTTCAGCCGCCACCATGTTTGATTTCAAGAGCATTTTTTTTGCGTCTAAGTCTGTTTTTAAAGGGTTGGTCATTATGTCAAAAAAAAAGTATTGTCATATAGATATAAAACCTGGCAACATTGTTTATAACACTAAAAATAACAAGGTAGCTTTGATAGATTTCGGATTATCAAGAAGTACCAAAAACTTATACGACAATGAAAACCTGTTCATTTTTAGGCACCCATATGCATATTACCCACCCGAATTTGTAATGATGACTGATTACTACGAAAAAGGATCGGATTATGTACGCGATAATTTGCAAAAAGGAAAAATCGACGTGTTGAATATTAAGAAGTTTGTACAGAATTCCAAAAACGTTATTGACCTCGAAACGAATAATATAGAGTTCGATATTTTGCTGAGATCATTCAAATCACCGTGTATGACCGAAATGATCGATTTTTTCAGTCACATTTTTTATAGATCTAATATCGAAATCGATATGTATGCATTTACGAACCGTATAGATGTATATATGCTCGGAGCCACTTTAATGGAAGTTCTTTCTGTCAGTATTAAATATAATAAAACACAAATCAATAATGAAAATATACGTTTTTACATTGACTTCATTAAACTCGTACACAATATGATGCATATATCCCCTGCCAAACGCTATACTCCTCAACAGGCATTAAATGAGTACAGGCGCATCAGTGAATCATTTAAGACCGACTCGTTCAATGTATCATCTCATAAACACGTATCTCGAAGGTCGAATTCTAAGAGCAGAAAACGCTACAGTAAGGATAAATCCAACAGTAAGAATAAATCCAACAGTAAGAATAAATCCAACAGTAAGAAAAGATTTAGGGTTTAGGGTCGAATAGGAGGGGGGTAATGAGTTCGTCGAATTCAATTACGAGTCTTTGCTAGTAAGAAAACAAGAAGAAAATGTAAACAGAAAAAACAAAATCTATTTGAATAGTTAGATTATATGGATGTTTTTTTTCAAAACAACCCCAGTTACGCTGTTCTTGACATCAAGAAATTATATCCTATCATTAGCAGAGAAATACCTAATATAAGCATCCGACATCTAAAAGACTATCTAGATAAGCGGAACAATGTATATGGGTATAAATTGCAACCCAAAAAATTCTTGCGCATTGCTTCCATGAGTTATACGTGGCAAGTAGATATCATGTTCCACAAACGTGGTGGAAGAATGTTCATATATTTTGTTGGCATTGAAATCAATTCGAGATTAGGTTATATAAAACGTATATCGAATAACACGTCAGATAATTTAAAAGAGTGTTTGAAAATACTAATGGAATTGAAGCAACCAGTATATAAATTCATCGGGGATGACGAGTTCAATAACAATACATTGTTAAACTTATGCTTTGAGAAGCACGTGAAATTATACACGTTTGTTGCTAAGGATATGCATAGATACCCAGGCAATAAATTGGCATATGTTGACAGATTCATCAGGACATTGAGGTGGTACAATATAAAAATTAACAAGCCAAATACCGATAATTTTACTGCAATAGTCGAAATGTATAACAATTCACCACATTCTTCGTTGAAGGATTACTACATACAAGATGAAGATATAGTACGCACATCATTGTCGCCAAACGACGTTGTCGATGACAGGAGTCTATTGATGGAAATACACACAGACAACCTAAGTTTTAATAACCGTTTGCATAAAAAGATGTTTTCTAATTTTGCAATAGGAGATACTGTCCGTTATTTAATACCTCGCGACGAAGATAGGAAAATCAGACCAAAACAAAAATCGATGCTAAGCCAAGACATATTCAAAATAATAGATATCAAAAAAACAGGGTTTATTCTACAAAACGTTATTACTGGTGACATTCTGAAGAAACAGTACAATGCTACTCGGAATCATTCATTATTCAAACCATATGAAGTCAGGAAGGTTAAAATATACGATACAGGAGATAGTACTGGTCCTCCTCAGTCTCCATCCGTTGACGATAACCCAGACGGTATTACTGGTCCTCATCGGTCCCCATCTGTTGATGACATTCCAGGACCTAGTAATTACAATATTGATACCGATCCTCCTCCTAACCGAGTCGAGCGTCAACACGTCATAAGACAAACTGATCATACACAGGAGGGTATAAGTGCCATGGCAGAGATTGGATTGGGTAATTACTTGTATGTCAATATTTACAAGCTAAACGAGACCGGACAACTAATACCAAAAAAATACAAAATACTAAGAGTTGTTCCCACTGGTGAAGATAATGAAAACAATGATATAATTCCTGTTATACTTGAAATTAAAATTAACACGCAAACTGTATTATTTAAGTTGAATGCTGATAAATATAGAAAATCCGTTGAAGATGGATGGAACCTGACAAACATATTTGCAAAGTAATGATGATACTAATCGCAGGTGTAGAATACTTTTCCAATACCGGCTAAAATTATAGCTTTTTGGCAATCTGCACATGGTTTGGACATCCTAAAACTGTCTGGATCTGTATTTGATATTCTGAAAACAAACATTGTACATTCTTTTAACCACCATTTGGGCATATTTTTTAATCCTATCAGAGCAACAACCTCTGCGTGTAAGGAATACTTATGACAAAACGTCTCCATGGGATAGTTATACCCCTCACTTATGATCTTTCCTTTCCTAAGAATCAAGCATGAATGCTTTTGACTCATATTGCTCTTGTTGGCCAATACCCGTGCTCTATCATGTATGTCCATGCTGCTATGTCCTACAAGGAGACTGATATAATGCATGAAATATATATATTCTCTTTTAATTTTTTTTCATGGCATAATCCACCCCATGTAAAAGATAATACACTGTTCTTTTTAAACAACATTGTAATCATGTTGTCATCTTGTGTAAGCGTGTTTATATCCCTTTCTGTATGGTTAACCACCAGAACCCGTGTATCGTCAGGTAAATTATTAATATGTATGACCCCAAATACGGGTTCCACGCCGTTATAAATAATACGTCCTTTGTCATTCATGTACAATATGTTTTCGTTGTGAAATGACGACACCTCGTGAGAAAACCTAACACGTTCTCCTTGTATATAGGGTGAAATGGGAACATGTAAAAATAATTGTTTCTTGTTATTCATTTTTACTTTTTGGCTCCATTCGTAAATACCTGGCCATTCATTTTCGTACAATCTTATGTTATTTTTAACTTTGTCAACTAACTGTAGAACACTACCATATTTATTTTCTATATGGTTGAAAGTGAGTTTGTTGGCCTTATTTATATCCACGATATGCACAAGCTTCGTATTGGCATTGGCTATATCATATGGTTCGAATATCTTGTCGAACAAATACAGAATCTCATCATTTTTCGCGGATCGTGTATTTTCTAATAATACGTTTTGATACAGTTGGTCCATAAACCCCATCATTTCGGTTGGACACTTGAGACACTTTTCGCACTCGTTCAAAATATTTGCTTTGTTCATTGTATATTATAAAAATACTATTGATCATTGTTCAACCGCTAAATTTATCCTTAAACCATATTTACAGTCTAGACTAAACACATATAAGAAGACATAATGTAGTAGTTTTTCAGTAATGATTCACGCCATCATCCACAACATGATAGACATTGTGTCAACAAAGAAGAGGGTCATAAAATTGAACGCCAGCGACAAGAAAAACGTGGACATCGTCATTGCGTGTTACGACAAATCCAAGTCCCCTCTCAAAGCAATAGTCGCTGCTGGTATATCCAAGATAGCATTCCCCGAGTGGGACATTAGGGAACACCAAATGCAGATCGGGGGGTTGCATAGCCTCAGGTCTGTGGATACTCGTTACATCTCTAGTGAGATCTATAAACTAGGATTATATGATACCCCGACATCCTTTGCTATGACCAGATCATTCGAAAAGGCAGAATGTTATGATATGAAATATTCCGGGAAGATTTCTCCAACCAAGGTAAAACAGCCGTTCTTGAAAACAATCCAGATGATCAATTCCACGAAAATAAAAAACAAAAACATATTGTTGTACATTTTCGAGTGGTTGATAGAAAATAAGGCTAAATTAGATGCCATGAAATCAATCAAGATATCACCGTGTTCGGAAATTACCTTAGAGAGTGTATATAATACTATCGAACACCTGTTGTCGCTGGGGTCAGGATCTTCAGTCGTCCCTGTGATTATTACACATGCGTGCTGTACACTAGTTTTTCGTGACATTTTTATTAAACCATTGAAATATCACTCTGCCACTGACAAAGGCACTCATTCGCTAGGAGATATAGAGGGGTTATACATGAAACACCCCAAATTAGCGATTGAAATAAAATACAATATGGCTATCACAGAAACAATTATACTTTCGTTCGACCAAAAATCAAGGAATGTCCCCATGAGACTTGTTCTGACAACGAAAAACATTGCATTACAGATTCATTGCAACAATATATTGGTTGGAAGCGTAAAGGAGTTCTGCATTTGGAAGCTCCAAGATATGTTTCAGCAAGACAACAAAGTGTACACAAAGTTCATTAGGTTGTTGAGGACTAATTTGATAAATTCTTCTGATCTGAGCACCACTATTAAGTCTGTGATAAAATTGTAATCATTAATTTAATGGACACATTGATAAAAAATTCACCCCCTGTGATGGTGTATCCATTAGGTCATATTTATATAACAGATGACACATACATATGTAATTTATATTTTCAAGATGTTGATTATTATAATATAACACAAAACCCGTTCTCCAATGCACGTATTTTCAATAACAAGATTTTGATAAAGGGTGATAACAGAGACACGACATACAATGTAACCGTACAGGCTGTGAACCAATACGGGCATTCCAGTACCACGATGATAGTTTCTGAAGGGGCTATGTTTCCAAGTATCTTAAAGGAGTTTGAGACTAAAAAGCTCCTCGAGAATAACACGGTATCCTACAAATTAGACGAGTATTTTGAATATGCTAAATATTTCCGTGTTGTCAGCGACCCTTTCAATAGCGCTATCATAGACTCTAGAAACTATCTGAACATAGCAGGCAATTATAGAGACGTTTCATATGTTGTTGTTGTCGAGGCATCTAACTCTAAAGGAACTGTAGTTTTGAATATCTATGTGTCCGAAGACGTATTACCACCCGGAATGGCAAAGCCATTTATTGGCGTGCTTGACGGTGAACAAGAATACGTGTATCTATTATCCGATTATGTGAAAAATGCATCTGATTATTCTATATTAGTAAACAGTCCTCACCTTAACACCACCATTGCGGATGGTAATAAATTGGTGGTTGTATCAGCATCTAGAAACTCTGAGTATACCGTTGTCATCAACGCTAGTAATGTAAATCATAAGGGCGAAGTTCGTGTGTTGAAGTTGAATATTATACTAAGAGAGAATATAGAAAAACCCAAAGTCATAAAAGAGTTTGAAAATACAACACTGACAAAAGGAGAGGTTATATACGACCTAGAAGAATATTTCATTGGAAACAATATTTCCTTCAAGTGCACAGATCCTAAGTCGAATACTCGCATATCTGGTAACAATCTTCATATCATCGCAAACTATCGCAACACAGAATATACTATCTATATAACTGCTTCTAATACAAACTTTTTGAACGATGTAAACACTGTTACAACGGCATTAAACATTATTGAGGACATTCTTCCTCCTTTTTCAAAAATGATGATTGAAGAACGCATATACATGAGCAACGAGTCCATAGATTTCAACATGTTCCAATACTTCGGAGGGGAATCAATCTTCTTTGAATGCGCAACACATGTCATTCAAAACGGGATCCTACGCATTCAAGCACAATACCGCAATACAGAATACGATATTATTGTCACAGCAAGAAACACTGGGTCTATTAGTAGCGTATTGACCATACCCATTTCAGAGGACATATTGCCATGTACATTTGTAAAAACTTGGGGTGATACACCTATCACTATTTTGAATCCATCTCTCGAATATGACCTTACCCATTATATTCAAGGAGAACATGTCGTGTATACAGTTACAAATAATCCATACTCTAACGCTAACATCTTAAATAGAATTCTGAGAATATATGGAAATTATAGAAACACTAGCTATGAAGTTGTTATACGTGCATCCAATACGAATTATATGGGTAATGTGTATACGGTTGAAACTGTTATAAAAGTATCAGAGTTGATACGTAAACCATATGTGAAACTCGAGTTCGAAAAAATAAGATTATATGGTGTCATAGATGTTGAATATGATTTGGAAGATTATTTCAGCGGAGATTCATTACAATATTCGTGTACGCAACCTGGTATTATATTAGGCAATAAAAAATTATTGTTACGCCCAGATTATAGGGATGATGAATACTTTGTCATTATTAATGCTGATAATGAAGATTATTTAGGCAACACATATAGAGCTAATTCTTTCGTGATAGTTATTGAATCAAGGAGACCACCCAGTCTATTGAGGGGTGGTCTTGAAGATTTAGGTACAATTCAAATGACTAACAATGTTATACACATACTTTTGTCTGATTATTTCCAGGATGTTGACACATATACTATGGATGTTAATATAACGCGAGGTGGTTCATTTGGTCAACACGGTGCATTAATTTTCTATGACATATTGACTGTGGATGCAGATTACAGAAATACACAGTATTCTATAAAAATCACCGGTTCGAATGTGGATGCAATTACAGGTTCGCAAAACTCCATCACGTCCGTTTTTAATATATTTGAGGTTCTTGAAAAACCAAGGGTTTTGGTAGTTAACCGTCTCCCAATTGTTTTGTCTAATGATACATTTGTCTATAACTTGTCTAATATGGTCGTAGGTACGGAATTACAATATTCTATATCCGCCCAGTATAATAATGTTATTTTAGACAACAACAACATATTGACCATACAAGGAAATTATAGGGGGGTCGTATATATTGTGGAAATTCGTGTACAAAATACAAATATTTGGGGGGGGATAAATTATGTTTCATTACAATTTAATGTAACCGAAACTAGAGAACCCCCGTATGTTTACAACTTCTTGAATCCTTATTTACATTTTATAGACTCTTTAGGTAAAAACATAGGTTTTGCTGGAAATACATATGATGCAATATTTGACAACAATGTATCGTACGTTGTGGGTAATGAGTTATCCTTTCATGGAGGAGTATGTATTGTTTTGGTCGGTTTATTAGATAAAACAATCAAACTTGGTACTACGATTATTATATCGGAACGATCCGTTACAATAAATGGGACGACTTTCGGTTTACCAACATCTGTCACTCGTGCATATACTTTGATTTTGCAAACCAAAAGCTTTCATTTTATTCGGATGGTCGTGATATGCAAAACATATCATTTAATAGCACTATAATACCGTTTAATGAAATAGTGTTTGGAAATCAGTTTGGATAGTTGAAGTCATGAAGATTGGATCATGTATAATACATACGATAACGCGCGATTAGATGGTTCCCAATTGGTTATCACGTATGGTGATAATTATATGACCCCTCTCATAACAGCAATTAATGCATTCGGAGAGGCGGTCCTGAAGTTTGTCCATAACTTCCTTCTTGGTAAATAGTTGACAAATACTCTTATGAGGTATTTCTCACTGATGATAGTGTAGAGTACGTTCTAGAAGATCATTTCAAATACGCACTGTCATACAATTTCATAATTTCGGACCCCGACACATATGTGTCTATGTCAGACAAGAGGCTTGTTATATTAGGTGGATATCGTGACAAAACATATACAATACTTTTGTCAGGAGAAAACAATCTTTCTAAAAGCACCTTACAAATAACAGTACATGAAACAATAAGATCCCCTATTGTCATAAATGGTGGATTTGAGTCCTATGGAGTTGTTAATGTTCACAACGACACATTATATTTCAAGTTGTCAAAATACTTCTCTAGAGTCCACAAATATCTAAATAATACGAGTGCGACTATAGATACAAATCAAATATTCTTGAATGTTAATAGCAATAATAGACGCAATCAAAAATACGAAATAATCGTGAAGGGAACATCTACAAATCACATGGGAAGGGTATATCCTATAGAATCTACACTTACCGTATATGAAATACCGAGATTCTCGTATTTTATTATACATGACAGATTATTCCATGTCATTGATAATCAATTGAACTTGAATCACGAAGGGTTCCTTCTCGAACTTTATTTCAAAAGACCCCAATTTACGTACGATGACTTGGACGGTCCGTACTGGTGTATAGTCGACAGTCGGACAGAAAAATATATGTGCGTGAATCCAATAGACAAAACTATTTACTTTGACAACTATCGTAATTATGATATCCATTACGCGTGGAAGATTACATGTAATATTGATACAGGTGCATTTAGTGTTTACAATCCGGTTTATGGATATATTTGTAATAATTTAGAACATAACGCAGTTCTGGCTGAAATATACTTTATAGCACTAACACCCCCGGAAGTGTATATTCCATTGTCTTATATAAACGACAACGATGTGCAGTACAATCTGAACATAATATTCAGATACGCGACTTCTTACACATCTACATCTACACATGCTGTCGTTCAAAATGATAACACATTATCCATAGGGAAAAATGATACATTCCGTTCATTTACTGTAACTGCAATGAACGACTGGGGTCCATCAGTATCTATTAATATAGTTAGTTTAAAGGGTATAGTTGTTGCTAATTATTTTGCAAAATACAATAACAATATAGTGGCATTTGATGATCATTCTGGAAACGAACGTCATTTTCCATTTCCAGAAGAATCATTCTATGATGGTGTTGTATTTGATACTGGTGTGAATGAAACAATTGTGTTTGTAGAAAATTATTCAAATGGATGGACTATATATCTAAAGTTCTTTGCTAATAGAGTCACTACTAATATTACCATAATTTCAACACCAGTAGGGAATGTAGAATTGGTCAATCAGAGAATACGCGTGACACGTAATAATGTTGTCATATTACAAGATGTGAATACCGTGATAGTTCCTCAAACATGGTATAATTTTACCTTCATGCAAAATGGTACAATTTATTTAGATGGGATAGAGACACGAAAATCGTCTCCAACAACAAAGATTTTTAACGTATCCAGTAAAATAAGCATAAGTCAATCATTTGATGGCAGCATCTCATCCTTACAAATTCTCAAAGCTAATATTTTAATCCATGATGTTTTGATGGAAATACCGTTTAATGAATATGTCATAACCACATCATCCCCCCCAAATACAGATGCCAACTTCCAGCCCATTTTCTACTCTACTCCTTCGTCTTTATATTCTTTTACAAATGGGGTATATTTGGGTGAAGTCGAAACTCGAACTACTCAAGGCGAGACTTTTGTGGGAGAATGGCTTCAAATACAACTTCCACATTATGTGTATTTACAGAAATGTGTATTAATAGTTAGTACACGATATTATAATAGTTTTCCCAAAACATGGGTCACTGTTGGATCAATGGATGGTGTTCATTGGCAGAAAATAAATCATACTTTGTTTGAGTTGAGTAATGATGGGAATTATGTTAAATATTTAAGGGTCATTACCACTCATACCTCTGGAAATACTTGGGTAGGGATTGAAGACATTAGGTTATATGCAACAAAGTTCATATTTCCATATAAAACCCAAGAATTAGGTACTTCAAGAGTCTTGACAAATGATAATGTTTCTTATGATTTATCTACATACATGAAAAATGTTATCAGGTTCAAATATATATCGACAAACACAGACGCGGATGTCAATTTATCAGATCATGGTATGTTAAAAATTCAAGGGACATATGAAAACGATACTTATAGTGTTTTTGCGACGGGATATAATGATTTCGGAGGGAAGACATTGACTTTGGTAACAAGAGAGACTTTGAAACACCCACTTGTGGTAAACGGTGGTTTGGAAAGCTTTGGCATCGATAAGAGATTACATAATTTAGAACGAATTACAATACCATTAGGAGGTTTTTTCGAGCATGAGTTTTTTTACAGAGTAGAGATTTCTATCAATCATCCGGGTGTCATTATAGATCCTAATTATAATTTGGTCATAAACCGGATATACTCTAATCAAGAGTATACAGTAAAAGTGTTTGGTATATCTATAGATCACGAAGATACAGAGTTTAAAATAAGTTCAACTTTATCCGTCAGTGAGACAATACACCCCCCTTTGATCATTAAACACTTAGAGGACGAGGGGATAATTAGACTACATACCAATACAATTCGTTTTAACCTTCTTGAATATTTTAAACACGCTTCCAAGTTTGAAACTGACACTGGTGAATTGCAAGGTAATGAACTGGTGATAACAGGAAATTACAGGAATTGTACGTATGAAGTCGAAGTTATTGGGAAGACGACTGATTATCTAGAAGAAGATTTTATTATCAGGTCAATATTGACAGTATCTGAAACAATAGCTTATCCGCTAGTTTCTTCTATCAATACATTTCCTAATATCGGTGTTCATTTTACAGACACAATAAAAAGTTACGATTTGAATTGGTACTTTGTCAATACACAAGTTTATTCGTCCCTCTCATATACAGGTAATACGTCTCTTTATTTGGAGTTGAATAACAATTCCAAATACTATACATATGAATTCGAATGGAATCAATTAATGAATTTTACAAGAGATGGTTTTCGCAAGGGAATAGGTTTATCAGAAAGTAGTATAGGTGATACGGAATTATTAACAATAAACTTTGTTAATGGATGGACGATTGACATCAATTTCAAAATTACAAAGGCATTATCGGGATTCAAGAGATTGTTTCACTCAAATATAGGGTCATTGTATATTGTTGATGGTACGAAATTTGTGTATAATTCCTTTGGTACTAATAATATAGACCATACCGGTTTAGAAATAAATACATGGTACCGGATCATAATACAACAAAATGGAATGTATTCCATAAATGATTCCCAATTTGTAGGATTGCCACAAATGCAATTAGGAACCATACAAAGCAAATATTATTTAGGGGGGTCAGCTTCTACATGTCCAGATTGTTCTGTAGAATATGTTCAATTATATAACAATTTAAAATATTATGATGTAATTCCAGTTGATATTTATGACAATGAGATACATCGCAGTGTACCGTTTAATTTTACTCAACCTGTGCTTTTCAGAAGAGACAAATCTACAGATAAAATTTTCACATATATGATAAATAATAAAGGAACCACTATACCCATTCAAGTGAACTACTTGAATGGATGGACTATAGATATAATGTTCAAGATTATAGGAGTTGTTGTCACAACCAACCACATATTGTTCACATCTCCTGTTGGTACAATATATGTTGGTAATAATAATAAAATATACTTAGTATCTGGATTGAGTGGTGCTAAACTTATATATACTGGATTAAAGAATAATGATTGGTATAGAGTTATTTTACAAAGTAATGGAGTCCATTCAATCAATGGTATCAAATATCTAAGCATAAAAGACACGGTAACATTAGGAACAACAAATGGAACTTACATTATAGGGGATAATACATCAAACTTCATAATAAGTCATGCGAGAGTACATAATCAATTAAAAGTATACTTGGATAGTATCCAAGTATATATCGTAGATATTGTAGGCGGTACAACTAGTAATGCTAGTTCATTCTTTATTGACAAGTTTGAGTTATCTGTTACATTCACATCGACTGTTTCAGAAAGTAGTGATATAGTCCGCATTCAAACAACAATAGGTCAAGTCCAAATAAAATCACCGTTTCTAATTAATTTACAGAAAAACTCTATCTACATTTTGCATTTATATCATAAAGAGCGTAACATTTTCCGATATTCTTTCGGATTGCACCAAGGATATGCTGTGTTTCACAATATATCTATGGTATATGCAAATATTGTTTCAGATGTCAACATCATGACTTGGGAATATAATCCCATATGTTTCGCGGAGTCACTTAGAATCGATACAATAGATACAAATGTGAATGCAGTGTTGACACAAAAAATAGTATTGGATGTTTTTTTTCAAATGACAAGTGTCCCCTTACAAAATTTGGTATTACATACGCAATGCGGGGCTATAACAATAAAAGACGCAAATATACAATGGAGACAAGATAGATGGTACAGAATATTACTAGAACAAAGTGGTTTATATACAACAGATGACGTTAATTATGTTTATGCACCCATCAAATTATTAGGTTCTGGTATATGTAAATTCACAGTATTGGCATATCAAGATATAGTGGAAAGTAATCCACAAAATATTACAAACGGTCGTGCTACCATTATAAATAATTTTGATTGGGACGCCATAGATGCTAATATATACATATATGTTTTAAATGACCGTACAGATTCGTATTTTTTCGATTCTGATTTGAATGCTCGGTTAAATTTATTATTTACAACAAATGAAATGGGACAATCTGTAACCCTAATTGTGTCTTTTGGTGTAATCAAATTAGAAAAGATATCCGGAAATTTTAATTTTGTAAAAAACACACCATATACACTTGTTCTCACTAAAACAAACGACTTTTCAAGGGTGTACAAGTATCATTTTGTTGGACAGGAAAACGTAATAGGATACGCTAAAGTGCACAACGATAATGTAATCAATAATGGAATTGAATGTATTATAGATGGATCATTGAAAACACTGTCACATAAAGAACCATACCCACAAATTCAATCGGTGTTAGATTATACAGATGGATGGACATTAGTTATTGTGTTCAAAATAAAAAGCATCGATGTTGAATCCAGGGTATTGATACAGACACCAATTGGTCAAGTGAGGTTTGTTGACAAATGCACCCGGATTTCATTTTGGGTATCTGGGGTTTCTATAGTCGACTATAATAATATAAGTGTAGGTAGATGGTATGAACTTGTTTTACGACAAGATGGATTTAATAGACTTAATATCATCGGTAATGCGACCGCTCTTCCGAACGAACGCGGTGTAGAAGGTTATTATCGTGTATTTAACAGATTAGAATTGTATAGACTCGTCGATGTGGAGATATTTATAGATTTGTTTATAGATACTCAACAGTCTGTTGAATGCTTGGCAGAATCATTCTTTGTCGATAATTCGAATGGGATGATATTGGAATTTATAATCAAAACAACCACAGTTGCGCAAAATAACATATTATACATTAAAACACCTATTTGTCACGTACGTATATTGGGAGGAAGTCAATTTCAATTAGAATCGGATGCGTTATATAGAATTACGATTAGATCAACGTAGCGATAGAATAATTGGTTCCACAACATGTCAATATAACATAAGCAAAATAGGGCCTAATATATTTGGTGTTAAAGGCGAAGCTATTCTCAACAATATATTGGAGTTTTCAAATCCGTTTGAAATCGAAATGTACATAAATGATGATGGCAACACAAACATTCTGACGTGGACGCACAAACCATCATATGGAAATATAAATGGAATAGATTATCATGTAATTAGATAACACAATAGAAGGGGTGTATGATTCCCCACGATATGATTATTCAAATGGTTGGACTATAGACGTTATGTTCCAGGTAATAGAGACAACTGGATCAACAATATTGACTGTCACTCCGTTTGGAAACATTGTTATCGTAGGTAAACTTTTTGATGACTTTTATTATGATTTGTCTTTACATGTAAATAACGCGCCTCGTTTTACACATGTTGGTCTAGAACATGGTGTTTGGTATAGAGTCATAATTCAAAAAAATGGTTCTTATTCTGTAAATGGTACAGAATACGTATTTTCAGAAATAATTGATACAAACTATACCCTAGATAAATTCAGTTTAGGACGTATTGGTAACGCGTCACATTGTCGTATTGGTCATTTCCGTATATACAACAAGTCGATAGGTAATACGGAAATTTTAACAGACAGTGGTGATAGCGTAGACGAAAATATGCTTATTATAACCCCTACATACCGGAACAAAGAGTATTTCACTGTAATATCAGCATCTACAACCGACTACGAAGGCGTGACATATACCGTATCTTCATTTCTCAAAGTCATAGAGACAATAATACCTATATCGTTGACAACTGAGTATTCAATAGGATATAAACAGATTTTATTGGAAGGTCTAGAATACTCATTCAATTTGGAAAACATATTCAACTATGCTGAAACGTATGTTATCAAAACGATTGACGGAGAATCTCAATACACTGGCATTGATTATGTTTATGTAAGATTTCAATCTATCATCATCGATGCAAAATACAGGAATACATCGTACATAATAGAACTTGAAGGGAAGAATATTGATTTCAATTTGAAAGAAACCAAAAAAAGCTTTTCTCTTATTGTACGCGAAGACATTGAACCCCCGTATATTGTTGCGAATCTAAGTGGTAAAAATATGAGTTCGACTATACTCACAAATCAAATATACACCATTGATCTGAGTTATTATTTCAAAAAAGCAACTTCATACGATTTTTTAGTTGTAGACTCGTTGACTCAGGAATTATTACAAACTAATGGTGTGTCAATAAACAATCATATACTTAATATATCACCAATATATAGAAACGTAACGTTCGATATAGTCGTAATTCCCAAAACAATAAACATATGGGATGTAGTATATTTCATATCACACCATCCAAATCATATTGGAGACGGTGATATAATACAAAAGTCTACGCTATTCAACGTCCGGGAAGGCCCTCCACTTCCGGTACCGTTAAACACAAGGCTATCACTAACACATATGTACGTCAATACACAAATGGATTTCATATTTTCGTCTTACTTTACTGGGATTTTCGGTTCTACATTTTACAAAAACGGGTCAACCACATATAATAGCCCTTTCCGGGTATCCAATCAATATAGGAATACAATCCTGGCATATCCTGTATATGCTAGAAACGATTCGGGATTCAGTTTACAAGAATTCTTATTTTGCATCCAAGAGGGTAGTGCAATACCAACCGTCAAGCCAGGAGTCCAATACAAATATATATTTATGTCTGACAACTCTGCTTATATATATTTATCTGACCATTTTACCGGTATTGTAACATTCTACACATGCAATGGTGTATCACAAGATGAACATTTTATTCACGTGGATGGTTCGTTCAAAAACAAAGAATATCATATAGAAGTAAAGGCAGGTAACGAATCGGGAATATCAAATAACTCATTTACTTTTAGAATCATAGAAGGGTATGATATTTGCAATACATTTGTGTGTAGGATATACGATTCTGGATATTTTGGAAATAATGACACATGGTTCAATAACAAAAATATAGACCATGTAACATATTCGTCAAAATTCAGATCAATCGGAAAAGGCACTAACCAGTATGTGACTGATTTTGGATACAAAACAAACTACTCAATAGAATGGAGTGGGTTTTTCAAAGCAAAAAACACAGGATCATACACCTTTTATTTGGGCTCTGATGATTCGTCTTTATTATGGATTGATGGTTATAAAACATATAATTATGGAATTCACGACACTATTGAAATATCTTACACGGTTGTAATGAATGCCAATACATATCATAAAGTAAAAATACAATACGGTAATGATGCAATAGATAGCGTGTGTTACTTTGAATTCGAAGGGCCGAATATAATTAGAACCAGTATTTTTGATGAATACATTACTTGGCTACCATTCAAATATTTTGAGATAGCGGATGGAAACGAATCGATGCACTATAGTTTGGAAAACAAAGTCAGATTCGTAAATCAAGAAGCTACTAAGTGTATTTTTACAATAACTAGTTCTCCGTTGAATGAATATTTCACTATCATGGAAGTAATATCTGGATTACACTTGAAATGTACATTCGATGGTGTAACGACTGATACATCATTCTTTCTTGACAATATTAACCCTTTGAATGACGAGTTTTATTGGAAGTTACTCTTGATCGTGGACAGTGAAAGATATCACATGTATAATAAGGCATATTCCAAATATGTAAAGTTCGATTTGAGCTTAAACACACATGTAATCAATGCACACCCGTTTATTTGTAAAATAAACACAGATACGAATATTGTCTTGAAAACAACGAACAACGTTATTCATATTACAAATTTCCCTTTCAGGTTACCCGTGTCAAATTATATATATAATGCAACATCTATTTCGACTACCGATACAGATGCTTCTTTAGAAGCCAATGTTAAATCAGGTGAATTGGATTTGGTTATAAGGAACCCAAAAAACAATTCTAAAGTATACAACGTGTCCTTACAAACTATTGACAAAAGAACATTAATTACTTTAAGATTTATTGAGCATTTTGATCCCATATTGATCAGAGAATTTGAAGATGTATATATTGAAGCCAATGTCGTTTTCACATTTAATTTATTAGAATACACATCTAACGTATCAATATACTCTATCATATACTCTAAATACAATAATTGTACTATTTATAATAATACTTTACAAATAACTAGTAATAATAGAAAGACGAGCTACATAATTCTAGTACAATGTTCATCTGAAATGAGTTCTAAACTATTATTATGCAAAATAAATGTAACAGAAAAATAATGCATTTGAAAAATCGAAAATAACATATGAGTGTTATGGAGACAGTTTATAATAAATATGACGACATATTGGATACAGCTAATACACGATCATTAGCTGATATTGATAACCATGTAATTGGTGTGGATTGAGCCTGTTCGACCCTCAAAACTCAAAGTACATCGATTGTAAATTGAATTAAGTCACTAGTTACTAAAACTTCATTTTTTTGTTCGTAATGTATTATGACTACAATATCAAAGACTATACCCCTAATTTTCTTAACAGATGACATAGCTTTTGTAACTTTATCTGATCACATATCAGGAAATGATTTAGAATATTCGTATATGTCACAAGATAATCCATTAACTACAATTATAGATGGAATAGTTCAAATTCAGGGAGGGTATCGAGATATGGTATATAATATAGAAGTCATAGCCAAGAAAATACAAGGAATTGATCAGATAAAAATAATCATTCCTGTCGAAGAAGATGCTAAACAACCTGTTGTAAATGTAAATAATCTTTTGCCCGAATTCATATTTATAAGTAAGTCGGAATATACAATAAATCTAGATAACCACTTTGAAAACGGTGTAAAATACTATACATTTGGTGTATATGATAGTGAAAATATACTCTATACTAATTCAGGTATTCAGATTAACGGTGGTAATAATAGTATAACCCTCCCGGGTAACTTGATGAGAGATCTTATGTACGAGATCCGCATTTCTGCTAGAAATAATAAATACTTTGTTAATGCTGTACTACAAGTAATAGAAGATAAACACCCACCAGTGGCAATAAATAATGGTCTAAATGTTATCGAAACTACTATAGCATTGGGTAACGGCGGGACACACACTTATTATAAATTAATAAAAGGTGAAATACGAATTGACTTGACTAAATATTATTTAGGGGACGATTTAATCTTTGAAGTAGTACAAAATGTAAATGTATATGATAATGTCTCTATTTTTGGAAACGAACTAATATTGAATGGAGATTATCGCGATACGACATACTATGTTCAAATTATAGTGTATGTAGAGAATTTAGTAAACGTTCGAAAAGAACTAAATATATTTTTGAATATAATTGAATTGATACATCCACCTGTATCACTAAAGGAATTAGGTTTCATAAGTATTTTGAAAAATACAGTACTATATAATCTCGACGAATATTTCGATTATATCATAAACAAGAGTTTATATATATATTACATCGATGGAACCGAACTCAATGCAAATGAGCATACCGTTTATTGGGGACAAGGGAATAATTTATTTGTAAAAGGAAACTCTAGAAATCAGACCTATAATATACGCGTAACGATACAAAACCCTAGCGGTACTATTTATTCTATTCTTAGGGTAACAGAATACCCTCCAGCACCAACATTAGTAAATAATGGATTTGCTATATTCGGGAAATATTATCTAGGTATGACACCATTGGAACTGAATTTGTCAGAATATTTCACTAGTACTGTGGAGTACAGTATAACTACATCTAGTCCTTTAGCTAACGTCACTTTACAAGGTTCTATTATGAAGATCACAGGATCAATGAGACACATTAACTACAATGTTACAGTTAAGGCTTTTAATATTACAGGAGATATATCGTCAATACTAGACGTTACTGAGTTCCCCCTTGCGCCAAAGTTGATCAATGGTGGTTAGGCTTCTGAAGGGTCTATTACATTGGCTGATACCGACACTTTGGTTTATGACTTGTCTAATTACTTTGGAGGATATATAGTAGCGTATGCCATCACTTCTACAGTTCCTGTCAGTTATTATATAAAGGACGGGTCATTCCTTAGTACAACTGGTGTATGGGTATTTAGATTGAGGTTTGACGACCAATGCGCATTTTGGATTGGTGATAATGCTTTGAATCCTACAGTGTCTTATATAAATAAGTGGGTGTTATGGAAAGATGGTTGGGCTAGTTATTCGGTTACATTGAATAGTGGGATCCAATACCCAATATTGTTTCATAGTTCACAGTCATTTGGTATAGGTTCAATGCGGTTTACTTTCGAGGGTCCTGGTGTTGAAGCTAGATCTAAGGGCGATGGATACTTTTTCAGCCAACCTATGCCTTTTACTATGTCTGTGCCTTCCGTAGTCTCTAATAACATGTATCTCAATACATCAAATAGTGTTAATTTGGCAAATACCGGTTATCAATTGAATGTCGTTGCGGAGTATAGAAACGGTATTTACACTGATGCGAATGGTCCGTATGTTGCTCTGAAGAATATGCGACCGTTGTATAGAGACACAGTACTAGCATGCTATGCAAGTAGTTGTCTGCAAAAATGGATTTACTTTAGTGCAATGAGTCTAATTGACAATATGATGTTATCTTATAAGATTAACTTCAGTGGTGGTGAGAATTCCCAAATCCGGGGTATTACAATGCGATACTCTACTGACAATGGTGCTGTATGGTATCCAGTAAGAGCAAGTGAATTATTGTTAAGTAATAATTATATCTCTAATACCACTACTATATATGTAGAACCTGTATTCTCATCACATACCTTCACAAATGCTGGAGCAACAGGTAGATTCGGACCTACTTTATCAGCTTGTAGATCTGTTTATATTGAAGCATGGGCAAAAGATACAAACGAACTCTATCTAAACATGACTACTCAGGGTATACAGCTTTGGAAAGTTCAATCGTCAGGTTATTATAGAATTTCATGCTATGGAGCTTCAGGAGGAGGATTTGGTGGGAAAGGTGTTATTACAGCTGGTACATTTTTATTAACAGCTGGACAAGTAATTGGAATATTGATAGGACAAGGAGGTGTAGATTCCTCTTCGGGAACATGTAATGCAGGTGGTGGAGGTGGTACATATGTGTGGGACACTGCATCAACTAACGAGCCTCTGATTGTTGCAGGTGGTGGTGGCGGTGGGAGAGATTCAAACATAGTTGGTTTGAATGCTAATATAGGTACTGATGGAACAGGTAATTTGATAAACTCAGTACAAGGTTCAAATGGTAGTGGAGCAGTACCTGGTGGGTCTGGATGGAAGAGTAACGGAGGTATAGGTTTGAATGACAATAATACAGGTTGTAAACGCCCATTAGAAGGTGGTTTTGGAGGGACCATAAATGCAACAGCTACAGTAGGAGACGGTGGTTTTGGCGGTGGTGCCAGTGCATCAGGCGCACCTTGTACTAATGGAGGTTCTGGTGGTGGGGGAGGCTATTCTGGTGGAGAAGGTCCAGCATCAACTTCAGAAAGTCTTGGTGGTGGTGGTGGAGGATCTTATAATTCGGGAACTAATAAATCGTCTGGTGTACGATCAGATTCTAATATCCATGGCAGTGTAATAGTGACTCTATTATAGCATTAGCATCTATTGAATGTGATATATAAAAAGAAATTGATACAAATATTGTCATGAAAAAGTAAAGAAAAACACTTTTTCAGGAAGAATCATTTTTAAAATTGTTCAAATTACAGATCTTTGTATTATTATACAACTATATAGCATGACATCTGTTATTTCAAAAACTTTACCCGTATATATTTTGAAAGACAATGTTGTGGACATAATTCTATCAGATTATGTCACAGGGGATGATAAAGAATATGCATACACAATTATTTATCCTAATTCAGTGGTAAGTATTATCAATACTGACGTAAGTATTATCAATACTGACGTCTTACGCATTGTTGGGAATTATCGCAACATGAATTATACTATCGTGGTGACGGTAAATAATAAGAATTTTAGAGGACTAGAAAATAAGTTTATCCAACTAATCATACCTGTAGAAGAAGATTCAATTAAACCAGTTATCATCAAACCATTTCCAGACATTTTAATGACTAGTACAATCAGGTATATCAACCTTTTGACATACTTTAAGGATGCAACAACATATAGCTACAAGATATATCAAGATGAAGCTATGACTAACCAAATATACAATTATACAAATGTTTCTATAAATGGTAACAATTTAGTAATTGTCGGAGGTTTATACAGGAATATTGTATATTATATTCGGGTTACAGCTAGTAATGATAAATATTCAACAACTTCTGTGATTCGAGTACTTGAAGATATAGCCCCGCCTGTAAACATAGGTATCGGTATTGATGCATTAGAAACGTTTATAGCTGACAATGGTAATAACTATTTTAAGCTGCAACAAGGTATATACGAATACATTTTGCAAAATTATGTCAGTGGGACAAATTTAGAATTCAATATAATCAGTAATCCTAAGGGTAATGTTAGTATAGTTGATTCTAACAAGCTTCGGATAGAAGGGAATTATCGCGATGAGATGTACAATGTTGCAATGAAAGCTACAAATACGAACACAATGGGACAAGAATACACTTTGATCATGAACTTGAACATTATAGAATTTATAAATCCACCTGTCATTATACAAGAACTTGGATCTTTAACCGTTCTGTATAATTCTACTGTTATACTATTAGAAAACTATTTTGATTATATCAAAACTGTGCAAATGGTTGTTTCAATAGAGGGTGTTGTTTACGAAGATCATGGTGTATCATTGGACCCAACAAGTAATAAATTAACTATCATAGGAGATGCTAGAAGTTTAACGTATGATGTTGTTATAACAGTTACTAACGTTAGCGGTACCGTAATATCAATCCTTGTAGTCACTGAAGATCCACCAGTTCCCACTTTATCGCAACCTAATAATGGTCTTGGTTCTATAATTCTAAATACAACTTCTGTACGGACACTGGAGTTATCAGAATACTTTTTGGACGCTTCAAATTACAGTGCAACTTCTTCTTCACCTATAGCTGAATTCACTATACTAGGTTCCGTCATGACGATTAGAGGATCATTGAGAGACATTGATTATACTGTTACAGTTAGAGCTTTCAACATAACCGGAGAGATCTCATCAATTCTGACTGTTGTCGAGAATCCCGATGTACCAATATTGATCAATGGTGGTCTTTCAGGCGAGCCTACTAAGATCCTTTACAATTCAGTACCTGTAGTCTATGATTTATCTGTATACTATAATGGTTTTGTCGAAAACTATAGTATAACCAATATACCTGTTGATCGTGCAAATATATCAGGATCGACATTGACCCTTACAGGTGATTATAGAGGTATATCTTATGACGTCGAAGTCGTCGCTACGAATGTGTCTGGCTCTGTTTCATCTACTTTATCCGTGACTGAAAACTGGCCATTTCCTATTCTTAAGAATGGTGGTTTGGCTTCTGAAGGTACAATAACTTTGACAAATAATACACGTCAATTCACTTTGTCTGATTATTTCTCCAATGCAGTGCGGTATATTGATACTACCGACCCCAATGGTAATGCATCTATTACTGGTACTGGTTCTAGTTCTATTCTGAATGTAATTGGTACATATAGAGGCGTTTCTTATTCCATTATTGTTACTGCTTATAATGCCAATGATGTAGGTGTTACGTCTACGTTGTCTGTAATTGAGAGTTTCCCTGTCCCTGTATTGGTGAATGGTGGTTTGGTTTCTGAAGGTACATTAACTTTGACAAATAATACACGTCAATTCACTTTGTCTGATTATTTCTCCAATGCAGTGCGGTATGTTGATACTACCGACCCCAATGGTAATGCATCTATTACTGGGTCTGGTACTGGTTCTATTCTGAATGTAATGGGTAATTATAGAGGCGTTTCTTATTCCATTGTTGTTACTGCTTATAATGCGGATGATGTAGAAGTTACGTCTACGTTGTCTGTAACTGAGAGTTTCCCTGTCCCTGTATTGGTGAATGGTGGTTTGGCTTCTGAAGGTACGATAACTTTGACAAATAATACACGTCAATTCACTTTGTCTGATTATTTCTCCAATGCAGTTCGTTATGTAGATACTACCGACCCCAATGGTAATGCTACTATTACGGGTACTGGTTCTGGTTCTGTTCTGAATGTAATGGGTGCCTTTAGAGGTACTTCTTATACCATTGTTGTTACTGCTTATAATGCAAATGATGTAGGTGTTACGTCATCGTTGTCTGTAACTGAGAGTTTCCCTGTCCCTGTATTGGTGAATGGTGGTTTGGCTTCTGAAGGTACAATAACTTTGACAAATAATACACGTCAATTCACTTTGTCTGATTATTTCTCCAATGCAGTTCGTTATGTAGATACTACCGACCCCAATGGTAATGCCTCTATTACGGGTACTGGTTCTGGTTCTATTCTGAATGTAATTGGTGCCTTTAGAGGCGTTTCTTATTCCATTGTTGTTACTGCTTATAATGCGAATAATGTAGGTGTTACGTCTACGTTATCTGTCACTGAGGACCCTATTCTATTTCCGAATTCCCGACGAATATCTGCTAGTAGTTATTCTAGTTATGCACTGAATGCATCTAATGGTTTGTATTCATGGGGCTATAATGAGAATGGCGAGCTAGGTATAGGTGATTTGGTTAATCGAAAAACTCCCGTATTTGTTAATTTCACCCGTGTTGTAAAAACAATTGGCAGTGGTGGTAATTTTGCGTTTATAATAGATACCACCGGTGGACTTCATGCGTGGGGATGGAATATGTATGGTCAGTTAGGGGATGGAACTAATGGTAATAAGTCATCCCCTGTTGCCATTACAGGTGGTTCATTGATTGGTAAGAGTGTTGTACAAGTGTCTGGTGGGTCAAATCACAATATTGCCCTCGATTCCACCGGTGGACTTCATGCGTGGGGATGGAATAATAATGGTCAGTTAGGGGATGGAACTAGTGGTTCTAGTAAGTCATCCCCTTTTGCCATTACAGGTGGTTCATTGATTGGTAAGAGTGTTGTACAAGTGTCTGGTGGGGCATATCACAATATTGCCCTCGATTCCACCGGTGGACTTCATGCGTGGGGATTGAATAATAATGGTCAGTTAGGGGATGGAACTAGTGGTTCTACTAAGTCATCCCCTGTTGCCATTACAGGTGGTTCATTGATTGGTAAGAGTGTTGTAGAAGTGTCTGGTGGGGGATATCACACTATTGCCCTCGATTCCACCGGTGGACTTCATGCGTGGGGATTGAATAATACAGGTCAGTTAGGGGATGGAACTAGTGGTAATACGTCATTACCTGTTGCCATTACAGGTGGTTCATTGATTGGTAAGAGTGTTGTAGAAGTGTCTGGTGGGGGATATCACATTATTGCCCTCGATTCCACAGGTGGACTTCATGCGTGGGGATTGAATAATAATGGTCAGTTAGGGGATGGAACTAGTGGTAATAAGTCATCCCCTGTTGCTATTACAGGTGGTTCATTGATTGGTAAGAGTGTTGTACAAGTGTCTGGTGGTTTCAGACACACTATTTTCCTCGATTCCACCGGTGGACTTCATGCATGGGGATTGAATAATACAGATCAGTTAGGGGATGGAACTACTGGTAATAAGTCATCCCCTGTTGCTATTCCATATCCTCCCTCCCAACATTCCTTTTAGTGTTTAAAAATTATGTTTTCTTTATAGTTTTCATTCGCTTGTGGCAGGTTTCGAACCTGCGACCTCCCGGTTAACAGCCGGACACTCTGACCATCTGAGTTACACAAGCATATTGTTTTTTTTATAGGGTATTGAGGATATTTGTTGTTATTCTTGTCCCCTTGTGTGTTCCTGGCGGGTCTCGAACCCGCGCTCTCCGGCTCATAAGACCGGTGCTTTGACCAACTAAGCTACAGGAACTAAATGATTTATTATGATTTTTTATTCTCTGTGTTCTTGTTGTGTTGTAGTATTGTGACTATTTGTCATGATATTTTGTTTGTCCCTGAATTATTTTTTTGATATCGTGTTGTCCACATTTTTTAAAAACTTTTCGATCCATGTCTCTAGTTGTATGAGACATGTTCCTTTCTTCTTCTTCTTCTGTGTTATAATGTTAACTTCATGTGTTATCTTTAAATATGTTTATCTTTGATAAGAATAAAATGACTCATTTCCTCTCAAGTCGCGTGATTTACTCGATTTTGTTTTATGTTTTGGTATCTTGTTTGTTGTTTCTGACAAAGCCTGTTGTATCTTTTGATCCTGTTGGTGGCATTAAGCCTTTCGGTTTAGGTGTTGGTAAGACTGTTTTTTCCTTGGGTGCCATTGTGTCTGTTTTGTCTGTTGTGTGTTTTTATGTGTTTTGTCTGATTGATATGATAACTCGTTCGTGTTGAATACAACTAACATATCCTGAATTATCCTATCATTTTAATGGCCTGACTGAATCCACGACAGTGTCGTATTGTCTCTTGGAATGCCCTATACTTCTGGATGCTTGTCTGTATTGCAATGACTTCCAGTTTCCAGCTGTCAGAAAAAGCGTCCTTTGCCCAAATGGACATGTCTCATTTGCGAGTATGTTCACTATCCGTAGATAGAAGAGATATCGTAGAAATCGACAAGATGGTGTGTGTTTGATTTGCGAAATACCGTTACATAGACACACCAATTGAAATTGGATATGCACTAAAAAAAATGGTTAACCGTTTCTAACTGAATGATACATAATAATCATTGTGAATAAGATGACACTGAAGCATTCAAGTGCAACTGTTATCTAAAAATCTACGGATCTATAGAAGTCGTATGTGTTCTAGTCTATTATTCTTCTCGTCTATTGTATGGTTGCCATCTGTAGCTACATGCCATGCATCCGTAGTAGACATGCGAGTACTTTGACGTGTCCACCGAAACAACAACATGCTTGTCATGTGTGCATCTTGGGCATTTCTGAAACGATGCTTGTAAACTGCCCCGTCTGGCATAGTCCTCCGGGTTGTAGTCTGTCGGAATATTCATGGTCTGTAGTCTGATGAGTTATAGTCCCATAAGTGAATAATAATGGACCCTTCAACTTTTTGTAGTTAACCTGCATATTCAACAAACCCTAACCCCAATATTGTACACTTAAGGAGTTAAAGGATATCCCCGTGATACGATCTTACCTAGAGGCAAGGAACATCTCCGGTTCGACCAGTTGTTGGAGCTTAGCCACTTTGTGGTTAGCAGTGTTCATTTGCCGGCGCAAGCGCGCAATGAGCTCATCCTTTTCCATTACGGATGTCTTTAACTCTGCGTTCTCCTCGAGGACGTCCCAATAACAGTTTTGCAGTTTAGCGACTTGCTCGCGAGTCGGGGGATCCATTGCTCTACAATATCACATCAATAAATTCATGATGATTCAAACGTATGGCGCACAATGAGGGGGGGGGCATAATAATGTAATTACAAATCTAGATGATTTTTGATGAACCCCAACCTTTTTGTTTTTATGATTTGTCTCTTGATTGTATGATTAATTTCTCTGTTGGTCTGGTTGTATTCCAATAATATACCGTGTTCATTTGTCGATGATTATTGTGATATCCCAGTGATACACTAGTTATCACATGAGTTGGATAAATATCGACAATGAAAAAAATTGAATTAGTAATAAAAGGGACCGGTTATTAAAACAAACAACACAACACACGTAATCGCCAAATATCCGAAATGTCTGGATCCACAACAACCTCTGCCGCCCGCTGCATTTGCGCCGGGACCAAGAAGGACGGTTCCCCATGTTCCCGGATCCTAACTAACGGCTGTAAATACTGCCACAACCACGTGTCTGTGTCTGTCATCAAGACTATTCCCATCAGCCTTCGTGATGACGATTGCGATGCGGATCCTACTCCCGAGCCTACTGTTCCCGTGGATGACAGGAGAAACGATCGATTCATCGAGTGTATGAATGTGTTGAACGACAAGCTATGCAAAGCCACTATCTCGAAGGACTATGCGATGATCAATACGGTCGTCGCTAGCATGACTAATGTTATCAAGAGTACCCTGTAAGTGTTGAGAAAAAAGGCTTGATAAACAAAAAAACAAAAAAACAAAAAAAACAAAAAAAAGAAGAACCTTCTTTTTTATACATAGTTGTTCCGGACTACAACAATCGATGATTGTAACTGTCTACCTGTCTTGATCCAGAATGATGGTTGAATTTATTAGTGGTCAATGATAACTTTGTTAGTACTAGTGTAATCCGTGTTTTATTATCTATGATGCATTGTGTTCTTAATGAATATCCCACTTGACTTTCCGTGTCAATCCTTCTACACATGTAGATATATATTAACCATGTGCTTCATGTACTCCAAGTATCGTTGTATTGTGTTTTTTGCATCATCTTTAATGTTGACATCAGGGAGCATCATGTTTGACGTCATCATAATGATTTTCGAAATGTCCTCCATTCCCAAGCGGTTTGTCAGGTCCATAGCAATTGTTGACTCCGATCCTGTGTTCCTAGTACACCAGCCATTAACAATAATATCTTTCTTGTATCTTGTTTTTTGTTTTAGTTTTTGTTTTTTGTTTTGTGGCTACTTCTGAATCCCCTACACGTGTATTCATAGTTCATTGAATTCTCTAGCGAGTCTTTGTCTGCACGCGTAGTATGTTGGATCTGCGATCGATTGTCTCCACTTCTTCTGTATCATTCCCGCCGCTTCGTTCTTCACATCCGTGATATAATGTCTCCATTTTGTTTGTATGACACGTGCCGCTACATTTTCCACGTACGCGATGTCTCTCTCTGTTAGTTTGAGAAAGTGCTTCTCCATCCTTTGTGTGATGTTGACACACACTTGATTTGACCCATATGCTGACGACCTTATCTTGATATCCTCTAGGTGATCAAGAACCTTTGTCACTCCGTATACTGTGATAGCGATTTTCAAAGCATCATGTCGAGTTGCATCACAACTTCTGATCATATATCCGAATTGATGCGTATTGATAGTCATAGTTTTTGGTTGTTGGTTGAATTCTTTTAGGGAGTAATAATTTTATATCATTTTCATTTTTTATATATATTTTTGATATATTGTATCTTGTTTGTATGATTAATTTCTCTGTTGGTCAAATGGTATGCCAATAATATACCGTGTTCCTTATCGATGATTCTTGTGATATCCCAGTGATGCATTGCTGGCTTAAGGGACATAACAATGAAATTACAAAACTATATGCTTTTTGATAAACCCAAATACTTTTGGTTTTATGATTTGTCTCTTGATTGTATGATAAATTTCTCTGTTGGTCTAGTTGTATTCCAATAATATACCATGTTCCTTATCGATGATTCTTGTGATATCCCAGTGATGCATTGCTGGCTTAAGGGACATAACAATGTAATTACAAAACTATATGCTTTTTGATAAACCCAAATACTTTTTGGTTTTATGATTTGTCTCTTGATTGTATGATAAATTTCTCTGTTGGTCTAGTTGTATTCCAATAATATACCATGTTCCTTATCGATGATTCTTGTGATATCCCAGTGATGCATTGCTGGCTTAAGGGACATAACAATGAAATTACAAAACTATATGCTTTTTGATAAACCCAAATACTTTTTGGTTTTATGATTTGTCTCTTGATTGTATGATAAATTTCTCTGTTGGTCTAGTTGTATTCCAATAATATACCATGTTCCTTATCGATGATTCTTGTGATATCCCAGTGATGCATTGCTGGCTTAAGGGACATAACAATGTAATTACAAAACTATATACTTTTTGATAAACCCAAATACTTTTTGGTTTTATGATTTGTCTCTTGTTTGTATGATTAATTTCTCTGTAGGTCAAATGGTATGTCAATAATATACCGTGTTCCTTATCGATGATTCTTGTGATATCCCAGTGATGCATTGCTGGCTTAAGGGACATAACAATGTAATTACAAAACTATATACTTTTTGATAAACTCAAATCCTTTTTGTTTTATGATTTGTCTCTTGTTTGTATGATTAATTTCTCTGTAGGTCAAATGGTATGTCAATAATATACCGTGTTCCTTATCGATGATTCTTGTGATATCCCAGTGATGCATTGCTGGCTTAAGGGACATAACAATGTAATTACAAAACTATATGCTTTTTGATAAACCCAAATACTTTTTGGTTTTATGATTTGTCTCTTGATTGTATGATTAATTTCTCTGTTGGTCTAGTTGTATTCCAATAATATACCGCGTTCCTCATCGATGATTATTATGATATCCCAGTGATGCATTGCTGGCTTAAGGGACATAACAATGTAATAACAAAACTATATGCTTTTTGATAAACCCAAATCCTTTTTGGTTTTATGATTTGTCTCTTGTTTGTCAATAATATACGTTATGTTAACGATATACTCCATTCGATGATTCTTGTAATTGTTGACATACCGTGTTACCCCAATGATGGTTGAATTTATTGTTGGTCAATGAGTGTCGTTCAGTTGCATCATAATCTCATAGGTGATCTCATGTTTTTGATATTTATAACAGTTCTCTACCTGTTTAATTGTATGCCAATAATATACCATGTTCAGTATTGATGATTCTCGTGACTTCATAGCGATGCATTTATGGCTTAATGGACATAACATGTAATAACAAAGTTATATGATTTTTGATAAACAAAAATACTTTTTGGTTTTATGATTTGTCTCTTGTTTGTATGATTTTTATTCAGTGTTGGTATACTTGTATGTCAATAATATTACGATGATTAGTATCACTGATTCTTGTGATATCCCAGCGATACATTGATGGCTTAAAGGACATAATAATGTAATAACAAAACTATATGATTTTTGATAAACTCAAATATTTTTGGTTTTATGATTTGTCTCTTGTTTGTATGATTTTTATTTATTGTTGGTCAAATGATATGTCGCCCCTATACAAGGTTCTTTATCGATGATTCTAGTAATCTCCTGGTGATGCATTTTGGGGTGCATGAGCTCACCTACGTGCGAGGAGATTTAGCTTCGTAATAGCATGGATCGATACAGAATATACAACTGCACGAAAAACATAACAGCAGGCAGCTCCAGAATACCCTTTTCCTGAGCGGAAGATACCCGAATAGCCTTACGTAATCGTCCATAATCAATATTGGATCCATGTATTCCCACGTGTTTGCCGTGTACGTCTTTTCTATCTCTACAATCTTCTTCAATCGAGCAGCATTCTGGTCGTACTCAATTTTGGCACCAGATAATAGGTGGATTGTCGTGCCGTCAAACGCGAACATAGTCTTATTCATCACGTTCGATGTACTCCTGAAGTAGAATGTCTCTTTGTACATGTCGAGTATTTCTAGACATTTCTTGGCGTCATCCTCATTATCGAATACCACCGTTCCATGTAAAATAAATTTTTTGCCATTCCACGTACTGCCTGAAACTGTGAAACACGCATACATGCTTGTATCCAACTTCTTGAAGTTATCCATTGTTTCTGTTTTATACATTACATATCTGAATGGTTAATATCTTGTTTGTATGATTTTTATTTACTGTTGGTTTTCACCAATATACCATGTCCTTTATCGATGATAATGTGACTTCCTAGCGATGCCTTGATGTCTTAAAGAACATAATAATGTACTAACAAATCTATATATGTTATTAAATTTAAACTAGTTGGATAAATATTGACAACAAAAAAAATGAAAAAAATATAAAAAGCTCCCCTATTTATCAAACTACACGGCAACTGACATATTCAAAGACATATACTCTCATACAAATGTGTAACGGTCAGTGCCAGGCGATTCTGAAGACAGGGCCTAACAAGGGCAATCAATGCGGGAACTACGCAACCAATTCATCTGGTTTATGCGGAGTTCATCAGCGTAGTGCTCGCAAAAATAAGGTTCTCCCTTTGCCTGTTATGTACGTCGTCGTAGGGACTCCTGTCGAGACTCCTATTGCTGAGTTAGAGATGGCGCATGAAAAATCACGAGTGCGCCGTTGGTTGTGTATGTAGGTAAACACAAGAAAGGATAGTAATACCCGTCTGGTTACTATTCTTTTTTCGTTGTTGTTACCCGAATGCCACGTAAAGTAAGCGAAGGGTTTAAAGAAAACCAACTATTTAGATTGCGCGTTCCCACCGGTTAGCATCGCACCGTTGACGTTCAGCCTAGTAAAGCCATTGCTACCAATATGCTTTTATACAAAATATGGGCTTAAAGCGTACGTTGTGTTGAACACCCTTCAGTATTTGATGGGAATAAACAATTGATGGGAATAACAATTGAAAATGTAAAACGAATTTGATGTGAATAACAATTGAAAAAATGTAAAACAATACAAAAAACGTAAAGACATGTTGGTGTGACTTCCTAGCGATGCATTAATGTTCAGTATTGATGATTCTTGTGACTTCCTAGCGATGCATTGATGGCTTAAGGGACATAGCAATGTAATTACAAAGCTATATGATTTTTGATAAACTCAAATCCTTTTGGTTTTATGATTTGTATCTTGTTTGTATGATTTTTATTCACTGTCGGTGCAATTATATGCCAATAAAATACGATGTTCAGTATTGATGATTCTCGTGACTTCCTAGCGATTCATTGATGCTTAAGGGACATAACAATGTAATTACAAAGCTATATGTTTTTGATAAACTCAAATCCTTTTTGGTTTTATGATTTGTATCTTGTTTGTATGATTTTTATTTATTGTCGGTCTTATTGTATGCCAATAAAATACGATGTTCAGTATCGATAATTATCGTGACTTCCTAGTGATGTATTGATGGCTTAAGGGACATAACAATGTAATTACAAATCTATATGTTTTTTGATAAACTCAAATCCTTTTTGGTTTTATGATTTGTATCTTGTTTGTATGATTTTTATTTATTGTCGGTCTAATTGTATGCCAATAAAATACGATGTTCAGTATTGATGATTCTCGTGCTTTTGTATACTGTATGAAGTCCTATAACTATACCAGATGCTTAGGTTAAAATCAGTATTGATAATAGTGTGAACAATTGTGCTTTATTTTTTTCATGCTTTAGAATCGTTCAGTAATCACATGAGTTGTACAAATATCGGCAGCGAAAAAAAAATTGAAACAGTAATAAAAGGGACCGGTTATTAAAACAAACAAACAAACAAACAAACAAACGAACAAACAACATGTCTAAGTTTATGTCTGTGTCTGTCATCAAGACTATTCCCATCAGCCTTCGAGCTTTTGGATATTCTATGACTTCCTCTAACGAGACCAGGTGCATTGCTTTACAAAAGGCGGTTGATGCACATGGGTTTGAAAAGGTGTTAGCCAGGCTGAATCAAGTCAAGATTAACTCTGATCATGTGAAACAGACAGAGACAGACATCTTGTATGTCCAGTCCAAAATGCCGCTCCCACCTGATGACGATTGCGATGCGGATCCTACTCCCGAGCCTACTGTTCCCGTGGATGACAGGAAAAACGATCGATTCATCGAGTGTATGAATGTGTTGAACGACAAGCTATGCAAAGCCACTATCGCGAAGGACTATGAGATGATCAATACGATCGTCGCAAGCATGACTAATGTTATCAAGAGCACCCTATAGGTGTTAATAAAAAGGCGGGAGAAACAAAAAAAACAAAAAACAAAAAACAAAAACAAAAAGAAGAACCTTCTTTTTATACAGTGTTGTTAACGATATACTCCATTCGATGATTCGCATAACTTCATAATGATCTAAATTTTAGAGATTCTGTGTATTTTTTTGAACTTTTTTGTGATTCGGATCCTGCACATTAAAATGTCGAATGTCGGATACCACAATATCTTGGTTTTTTATTTACTGTTGTTTAATTGTATGCGTAGTAGACTGTGACGATGTTTAATACTGAATGGCATGAAGGGCATTAAAGGGTGGGTGTTGTACTGGATTTACACAAAAATGTATCTGGGATTTGACATTAAACTCAAATGTCTTTTTTGGATTATGCATGTTGAACGTAGTTTTGTATGATGGTACGTTTCATTGTGAGTGATTAAATGTGATATACTAGTATTTGCTACACGTGGTTAGTGTTGCGGTGATTATATTGTTTACTACGTTGGCACTATGCATGAGATGCGGCTTTAAAGGATGGCCTGTTAGCACGGATATTTACACAAAAAGGGTACACTTGATATGGCATTAAACTCATATCCTTTTTTGGGATTTATGATTGTTGTATCTGGTTGCTATGAGTATTATTTCATTGTTGATAATATTGTATAGACCAAGTATTATACCGTTGTTATGTGTTGGTGATTATTATGACTACTTTGGAATGCATGAAGGGTTTAAAGGATGTTGTACTGGATTTACAAAAGTATATGATTTTGCATAAACTCAAATCTTTTTTGGATTTATGATTTGTATCTTGTTTGTATGATTTTATTTCATTGTTGATAAATTGTATACAAGTATTATACCGTTGTTATGTGTTGGTGATTATTATGACTACTTTGGAATGCATGAAGGGTTTAAAGGATGTTGTACTGGATTTACAAAAGTATATGATTTTGCATAAACTCAAATCTTTTTTGGATTTATGATTTGTATCTTGTTTGTATGATTTTATTTCATTGTTGATAAATTGTATACAAGTATTATACGTGTGTGTCTGTGATATTGAGTTTATACGCGTGTATCGATAATTTGATTGGTAATGTATTGATGATTCATTTGATATATATGATTGTACATTATGTATTGTTGGTGATTCTTGTGGCTATGTTGTTTTCCTTAAGCCCCATGAACCTCTAATGATTGACAGGAAATTTGTTTTCTAATGTATGTCTTGAGCTTCCAAATCCGAAACACAAAAAGTATAAAAGTATTTAGAATTCAAATCAAGTCTGAGGTGTTTTTCAAATCCTATGGGTTTCTACATTTTTTGTTTTTTTCCTTTAACCCCATGAACCTCTAATGATTGACAGGATAGTCAATGACTATGAGTATTGATTGTGTTTTCTAATGTATGTCTTGAGCTACAAATCCGAAACACAAAAAGTATAAAAGTATTTAGAATTCAAATCATGTCTGATGTGTTTTTCAAATCCTATGGGTTTCTACGTTTTTTGTTTTTTCCTTAAACCCCATGAACCTCTAATGATTGACAGGATAATCAATGACTATGAGTATTGATTGTGTTTTCTAATGTATGTCTTGAGCTACAAATCCGAAACACAAAAAGTATAAAAGTATTTAGAATTCAAATCAAGTCTGATGTGTTTTTCAAATCCTATGGGTTTCTACATTTTTTGTTTTTTCCTTAAACCCCATGAACCTCTAATGATTGACAGGATAATCAATGACTATGAGTATTGATTGTGTTTTCTAATGTATGTCTTGAGCTACAAATCCGAAACACAAAAAGTATAAAAGTATTTAGAATTCAAATCAAGTCTGATGTGTTTTTCAAATCCTATGGGTTTCTACATTTTTTGTTTTTTCATTAAACCCCATGAACCTCTAATGATTGACAGGATAATCAATGACTATGAGTATTGATTGTGTTTTCTAATGTATGTCTTGAGCTACAAATCCGAAACACAAAAAGTATAAAAGTATTTAGAATTCAAATCAAGTCTGATGTGTTTTTCAAATCCTATGGGTTTCTACATTTTTTGTTTTTTCCTTAAACCCCATGAACCTCTAATGATTGACAGGATAATCAATGACTTTGAGTATTGATTGTGTTTCTAATGTATGTCTTGAGCTACAAATCCGAAACACAAAAAGTATAAAAGTATTTAGAATTCAAATCAAGTCTGATGTGTTTTTCAAATCCTATGGGTTTCTACATTTTTTGTTTTTTCCTTAAACCCCATGAACCTCTAATGATTGACAGGATAATCAATGACTATGAGTATTGATTGTGTTTTCTAATGTATGTCTAGAGCTACAAATCCGAAACACAAAAAGTATAAAAGTATTTAGAATTCAAATCAAGTCTGAGGTGTTTTTCAAATCCTATGGGTTTCTACATTTTTTGTTTTTTTCCTTAAACCCCATGAACCTCTAATGATTGACAGGATAATCAATGACTATGAGTATTGATTGTGTTTTCTAATGTATGTCTTGAGCTACAAATCCGAAACACAAAAAGTATAAAAGTATTTAGAATTCAAATCAAGTCTGAGGTGTTTTTCAACTCCATCTAGTCTGGGACCGTGGAGTTGCCGTTGTACGGAGAATCTTACTGATATGGCTTCAAAAAGATGTTTCTGACCGATTTGATATTTTCAACACTAATTGTTGCGAATAGTCAATCATCGGGCCTCTGCATTTGCAGACAGAACATCTCGAAATACCTAGCTCATCTATATACTTCGGTAAAGAAAGGCTTTTGCAGAATGATATTGTTCCGCCTCCGCATTGTCTTGAGATATCCGGCCTTTCCATGTTGTATACAGTCGGGGACATAAATTATGGGACGCAAATCTGAAGGGTCGTATAATTATTAATTATTATTAGGAAACACGGTTAACTTTTAAATCATTTGTTTATTGAGATCGTGGATTACAGACTGATCATGCCGGAAACAGCTCACATACAACAAGCGATTTGGTGCGCATCTTCCAGCTTTCTAATGTATGTCTTGAGAACAGGGTTTTCAGAGCGGATTTGATTTACATGTTTCCTGTATGATGGATTAATCGTTTTTCTTGTACACATTATTAAATATTACATTTGTTTGTATGTACTTGACTCTTATTGGACATTCTAATTCAATTATATTTTTTATTTTACATTCCGCTTCATCTTTTTCTATGTGATGTAGTTCTTGGTATAGTTTAATGTAATGCACCATTGCAATTGATACTGCTTCATCTTTGACATCTGTAGTATAATTGTTTGTCAGTCCTAATGCTATTTCTTGTATCCTTGCATTTTTATGATTAAACAGCAGATCTGACCACACTTCGAATGGTAAATCATTAATTTCTGCAATAGCTAACATTTGCCTGACGTGTTGATCATATGCGTTCATATCTTTTTGCCAAATTGTCAAGTTTGATTTTCTCAATGTTTTGTTATATAGTGTGTATCGCCAATCACGGTTGTTGTCATTCTTGAATAAATCTTGGTGAATCATTTCAAAAAAATCATAGATGCACAAGCATGTTTTACATATAAACTTCTGAAAACTTGTAAGATCGGGCGGAAACACCTCATCTATCATTGAATATTTTATTTCACGTTCATACATTATTCGTTATAATGAATTTAATGTTTATGCCACAATATTACAATCCATGTATACCGGATCATATATGATTCTTTAAGCCGTCCTCTTGGTGGCGTATTCAGTCGTAAAAAATACGATACATTGTGTTGTATTGTATCCTTATAAAAAATATAAATGTAAAAAACAAGTTTTTTTTTTTTTTTTTTTTTTTTTTTTTTTTTTTCGTTTCTTCACCAAGCGTGTTTACTTGTCGTCTTCTGCTACGGATTCTGCGATCTTCTTCTTGTTTTCATTCCACAACCTGATGCACTCGCTAAAGCGTTCTTTAGGGTTCATATCGTTGCCTTTGAGTAACGCCATCTTATCTTTCATCCACAAGTTGTAGGCATTGGGTGCTCGAGTTGTTGTTGCTTGTTTGATCTTCGCCCCGTCCAACTGTTTTCTTAGACGCATCATTTGGTTCATGATCTCCTTCGTGTTGGCAGTTCCAGACTCTTCCATCTTCTTCATGACAAGGTCAATCCTCTCGATAGGAGTCATGACATGTCTCTTGTTTTAACGTCTCCATCGCTTCCCTCCTTGTCAGAGTTTGTATTTTTCTTAGCAGCTGGTGCTTTTTTCTTGGGAATCGCCTTCTTTTTCTCCTTCTTTTCCGGGACTACAACCTTCTCGTCACCCGAGTCACTGTCGTCAGATTCTGGGACTACAACCTCCTTCTTGGTTCTTTCGTCATCCGAGTCACTGTCGTCAGATTCTGGGGCTACAACCTTCTTCTTGGTTCCTTCGTCGTCTGAGTCGCTGTCATCATTAATATCTACATTGACCTTGACGTTGTCGTTACTGCAATCGCTGTCAGAGTCAGAGTCAACCTTGGTAGTGACTACCTCAACCTCCTCATCGCTGCTGCTGATGGATACTTGCTTCTTCTTTGCCATTTTGTCTGTTTGGTATTAGTTATTAATAAACTTTCCTTTTTATATCAGTTTCCATTTTTTTCTCGCTAATATTATATATTTTTTCATTCCTAGGTGGTATCATGTTTAATTATAAAAAGATAAGATAATTAGGCTATTGACTTACATTTAATACTTAAAAAAAACAAAGTTGTTTTTATGTTTCTTGTTTTTCTATTTTTCTTTTTTGTATATCATGAAGCGTCTTCCGTATTGTATTGGGTTTCCAAAGATGACTTCCATCGCCATCCCTTCTGTATCAAGGTTCGATTATCTTGGGGGAAAAACTGGGTCCAATTACGAATGCATCGTAATGTTGAAAGGGGGTATGCATGACGAGTTATGGCAACAGCGGCCATTTGCAATAATTTCTGATATCGCACTTGATAATTCTTAGCTGCGTTACCCGCAGAAGAATCACCACCAGGTATATAGACAGATTGACTCAGAGGTGACGATGTTGGACGAATCTGAGATGAGTCGGTAAGGTTGGTCATCATGGTCTCAAGGACTTGTGTAAACTTGAGACCCATCTGAATATCTTATTCTGCATAGACATAGTTTGAGATTGTTTTTTGTTATGAGTTGGACTGTTACACGGCTTTCATTTTTTTTAGTACCGTAAAAAACTGTACAGCATCTTGGCCTCCTTCTTGAACCAAATTTTTTATCCTCTGGTTGTCAAGAGTGAAAGAAGAGAATGAGTTGTATTTGTTTGTATCCGGTCCATAAACGTGTGGATATTTATTTCCGTCGTATTTTTTCCCGCCTAGTTCTAGAATGAGCCATTCGTTTTCTTGTGTTTTTTCTTCAGCATGTTTGACTACTTCGTTGAATGTAACGATGTTTCCATCTATTAACCTGCTTTGTCTGAAAAGATATGGATGTCTTGTGCTTGCTGCCACTGAAAAATATAGATCTTTTGATGTGTTAAATTGTTTAAAAAAAATCGGTTTTTTAAATGTTGTATCATATGATATAATCGTGAGTTTGTTTTTGACCTGGTTTAATTCGTATGAATTGAGAGAGTCCCAGAAATCATGAAGCGATGATTCTTCGATTCCATCAAATACTGCATTATATTGCAACACGCGCAACAGTAGTTTGTGTGGATGTATTGTATAGTCGTACCATCCTTTGACAATCGTCTCGAATGGGTGTTTTCCTTCAAGATTGTTCCAATATTGGTCTAGAAGGTCTGTTCTTTTGACCAGAATCGGACCTGCATTCAAAGCCCCCACTGACGATGCGTATATGTGTTTGACACTGAACCGTGGATGTAACTTGTATAGCTCCCTGAAGAAACCGTATTGATACGCCCCCTTTAAGCCTCCTCCTGATAGGAATACATTGAATTGCATTGTTTTTATTGTTGTTCTTCATTGTGTAAGAATTCCTCAAGTATTAAACTGTCTAGTTTCTTGAACCCCCCCGGGTGTGTAATACTTTTGTATTTATTGTACATGGTATATGTGGGTGGTTCCAGTACCCATACTGTATCGTCTCCCACGTCAACAATGCCGGACGCGTCGAAATCGAATATCTTCCATTTCCCATCATTATGACTGTATCCTAGGTTGTCTCGTTTCAGGTCTATGTATATGATTCCGACCGAGTTTAGTTGCGAAATCGCTTTTCGGATGTCTGTTTCCATGTTTCCCTGCTCTATGTTTTCGCAAATGTCTAGTAATTCCATGTCAATGTATGAATCGCGTATGTCATAAACTTGTACAATGTTTTCTAATTTATTTGTTTTAATTATTCTAGCGATTCTTTTTTCCCTGTCTCCGTCCAACACGTCTAGTTCTTTTCTAAAGAAAATCCCCGAATCATTCTCTTCGTCTAGTGGTTCTACATCCCCCAACAGTGTGTATATTTGAGACATTTTATATATTAAAACCTATAATATAAACCTTTAGTCCTTTTAATTAATTTTTTTTGTTCAAATACCGCGCTTTGAAAACAGAAACCATAACAAAAAACTAATAAGATGATTTGCGATGAGTGTAAACAAGACACTGTCTTTGACGTCCGAGGAGAGCACACATGTGTGTCGTGTGGTCTAGTATCCCGTATCCCAGTGTTTGTGGACACCCGATACATTGGCTACGACAACGGAGATGATGAGTGTTGTTCAAGAAATGAGTCACTAATCAGGGATTCCCTTCATCTCAATGGCAACATGGCTATTGACATGATGGCTATGTATAACAAGTATATAGCAACAGGAGTCAAGGCATCTCAGAGGAAGCACATACTCATTATGGCAGTATGCGTCTACGCGACATGCGAGGCAAGGACAGTTGACGACATATGTATTGGTTTGGACCTTGACAGCACAGAGTTACACAAGACAATGAAGCAGATGAAAGTCAAGCAGCCCGACAAGACCGTGATGGACAATGTTGCGTCCGTGAGGAACAAGCTGTGTTTGAAGGGTACTGATGCGTTTGAGTTTGCGAAAAGATGCACTAAGTTTTACAGCCGCATCTTGACTTCACCTAATGGTGTCAAGATAATTAGACAAGTAAAGACAACAAAGTTATTTGCTGTTATCGGATATATGATCTTTCGAGACATGGTGAAATGCAATGACGACACCACTTTCAAGTTGTTGAATGTCACACGACCTACTGTCAAAAAGATAGAGAACATCCTTAACGCATTGGCTTGACAGGCCCTCTAAAGCCTCTCTTCAAAGCCCCATTGTGAGCCGTCATATTGGGTAAATAGCCTGGTCCTGCAAAGTTTTTGAGGAGATCTATATATGCTTGTTCTTTGTCTGATTTTATACCATGTATAACTGTTCCCCTAGGGCTATTGGCTGAATGAGTGTTTCTTACACCTCCCTTTTTCCTGTAAGTACATGGAAATACATGGTTGTATGTATATGAGTTGAATTGTTCTTTCAAAACATTGTATATCCCTGTAAATGATTCTAACTTGCCCAGCTTTTTGAGTTTATGGTAAACTTTGCATGCAAATTGATTTATTTGTGGCGGTAATTCATCTGGATGGAATTCTGTAAGCAACACCATTCTCAAAACAGGTTTATTCGGTATGGATAACCATATCTTCTTGTAAACAGAAACTATCTTGTTTAAATCAAATCCTTCGGGAATCTCACCGTCCGGTGGTCCATCAGGGGGGTCATTATCACCATCGTCCATTTTATCAGCACCGTCGCCATTACCATCACCATCGTCCATTTTATCAGCACCGTCGCCGTCACCATCGCCATCACCATCACCATCACCATCGTCCATTTTATCAGCACCGTCACCGTCACCATCGCCATCACCATCGTCCATTTTATCAGCACCGTCACCATCGCCATCACCATCACCATCACCATCACCATCGTCCATTTTATCAGCACCGTCGCCGTCACCATCGCCATCACCATCACCATCGCCATCACCATCGTCCATTTTATCAGCACCGTCACCATCGCCATCACCATCACCATCACCATCACCATCGTCCATTTTATCAGCACCGTCGCCGTCACCATCGCCATCACCATCACCATCGCCATCACCATCACCATCGGTATTTATCCCCGACATCCGAGAAGACATCCGAGAAGATGAACCTACGTCTACGGGATATTCAACTGAAGACATCCGAGAAGATGAACCTTCGTCTTCGGGATATTCCATTGTAGACATTGTTGAAGATCCATCATTATAATCGTCATTGACAGAAATCGATACGGGAGGTGTATTATCATCGGGTGTACGATACGGAACTATTACATTGTTTGTTTTTGCTTTTGTTTTACTTCGTGTTTGCATTGGATTCTTAGATATCCTGACCTTGAGTGTTTTTTTATAGGGTTTTATTCTTGTATGAACTGTTACATTATTTGTTTGTTTTTGGTTTACTCCGTGTTTGCATTGGATGTCTTGGTTTGTCTTCATCATTGTCACCCATATTTACAGAAGGCGCAGCCGAAGACGTCGAACCGATGTTATTGGGTTTACGATACGGAATATGATTGTTGCTTTTCCCCTTTTTTACTCTGCTGTTTGCATTGGGATGACTTAGGATCATCTACATGCGTTGTTTTTGGTTTACTCCGTGTTTGCATTGGATGTCTTGGTTTGTCTTCATCATTGTCACCCATATTTACAGAAGGCGCGAGACCGAACTGTCGAACAGAGATGTTATTGGGTTTCGATACGGAACTATGCAATGATGTTGCTTTCTTTTTTACTCGTGTTTGGAATTGGATAGCTCTGATTAGCTACATTGCGGTGTGTTTGGTGTTCCTCAGTTGTTTGCATTGGATGTCTTGGGGTGTCTTCATCAAGTCCCATTATTTACAGAGGCGCCCTAGCCGAGACGTCGAACCGATGTTATTGGGTTTACGATACGGAACTATTGCATTGTTTGCTTTTGCTTTTTGACTCCGTGTTTGCATTGGATGTCTTGGTTTGTCTTCATCACTATCGTCCATATCTATAGAAGGCGCAGCCGAAGACGTCGAACCGATGTTATTGGGTTTACGATACGGAACTATTGCATTGTTTGCTTTTGCTTTTTTACTCCGTGTTTCCATTAGATGCTCTGATTCATCTACATTGCGTGTTTTTGGTTTACTCCGTGTTTGTATCGGATGTCTAGGTTTATCGATGTTATTGGGTTTACGATACGGAACTATTGCATTGTTTGCTTTTGCTTTTTGACTCCGTGTTTGCATTGGATGTATTGGTTTGTCTTCATCACTATCGTCCATATCTATAGAAGGCGTAGCCGAAGACGTCGAACCGATGTTATTGGGTTTACGATACGGAACTATTGCATTGTTTGCTTTTGCTTTTTTACTCCGTGTTTCCATTGGATGCTCTGATTCATCTACATAGTGTGTTTTTGGTTTACTCCGTGTTTGCATTGGATGTATTGGTATAATTTTTTTTACATCGTCATTGACAGTTATCGTTACAGGCTGTGTACTATCGTGAGTATAATAAGGAATAATTGCATTGTTCGAGTTTTTTTTTTTTTTACTTTTTGTTTGCTTTGATTTATTTACCTTACTTTTTGGTTTACTTATTGTTTGCATAGGATGTATTGATTTGTTTATATTATCGCTGCCATAGTCAGACATTTCTACAGAAGATGTTGTAGAAGACATCATATCGACGTCATCGGGTGTATGATTGTTAATAATATCAGATTCATCATCATGCATGTTTTGTTCGTTTTCATAAATTAGACATGGTTCTAAGAACCTCTCATGTACTTTGTATTGTGTTTTCAACAATGTTACGAGTTCTGGAAATGAACTCAGTATTTTTTTTCTGAAAAGTGCATCATGAACTCTACATGCGAAATTATTCATATATAATGGTAAATTTCCCGGATGAAACATATGTAACATATTCTGACCTGTAATTGGTAAGTGACCGTTGGCCAATTTTTTGTAAACCGAAATAACATGTTCGATCTCATTCATGTGTTCTTTGGAATTTTTAAGTTCCTGAATTTCTTGATACATAGATTGAATTATTTCTGCCGAATCTTTTATTTGTGCATCATCATTCATCTTTCCTGCGTAAGTAAGACAAGCATTGACGAGGTCATTCATTTTTATAACTAGACGGAAAAAAAAGAGAGATGAGACAGATGCAAATTGGCGAGATAATAAGCGTTACAGTTTCTTCTATCTAATATTCTTGCCAACCAACAAATACAGTAGCAGAACATCATAATGTTCAGGGCCACGCTATATTAAGTCTTCCTACCAACCATCAAAACGGGATAAATGTACACACGGGCATGGTTCATCCTAGCCACTAGAAAAAATAAACACAGTAACAGAACATCATAATGTTCAGGACCACACTCTATCTAGTCTACATACCGATCATCAAACCGGGATCAAGGTACACACGGGCATGGTTCATCATGATAATATGCATGATACTAGTGAATCCTAATGTCATATCTGCCGCAGTTTTGCTACCCATAATCAAGACCTTGCCGCTAGAGAAAACAAACACAGTAGCAGATCCAGCTTTCATCCTCATTGCCGGGTTGAGCTCCTTGTTCAGGACCACGCTCTCGCCAGCTTCCTCACAGACATCGAATAGCTCTACCAAGTCCAGTGTTGTGCTAGTATTGAACCTCCCGTTCATCATGGAGATTCTGGGCTTGTTGACGATGACGTAGTTGACCATGTAGACATCTTTGAGGAGATGCTTGTACAGACGGATCATCAGTTGGATATCCTCGAATGACTGCACCCCGTTCATCTGGATCTTGGCATTGTTGAATAATTTCATCACCTTGACACTGGTGCCGGCTGCGCTTGATCTTGTGGTCTTCAAGATGATACTGTTCTTCATCTTGGTGTATTCTTGGCGAACAAACTTGTACTTGGACTGGGTGTTCATCGATGCCATAAGCTCCTTCTCATTGGCAAGGAACTTGGTAACAAAGCCTGGTTGCCTTCCAAAGCTACCCTCTTCCGGGTCGACGTTGACGGTCATGGTGTAGATAATAACACCAGTGGGTTGCAAGGGGGCGTAGGCAGAAGTCCGAGTCTGTTGATGGATACCCATCAGATCCATCTCGATGTCTGCGTGAAGAACCGGCATGGGTGGTAGAATAGATGGGACGTCTGTCTGATGGATACCCATCAGATCCATCTCGATGTCTGTGTGAAGAACCGGCATGGGTGGTAGAATAGATGGGTCGTCTGTCTGATGGAACTGGAAATCAAATGTCTCCTTTGTTCCGCTGACATCATCCATGGCAATAGGGAGGTCTATGACAAGAGAATCAAACATGTATTGGAACGTAGAAGTTGAAACATCCATTGTAGGAAGATTGTCGCGAAAGTCCAAAGGTATTGGTATAGCCAGGATAATGAAAATAGATGAGTGCAGATATTTTATAGGCTTTCGAAGTGTTGTATTGCTGTATTGCTATATCTGTATAATGGTTGAACAGATTTGAGTTGGTTATAGAAGCATCTAAAGGGCTTTTGAGTTATTATCACTATGTATATTTTACAAAAATGCAACCAAACGATGTCAGTTTGCAGAAACGATATGTATTATGCTGTAGGATTCAAGAATATTTCTTCCACCCGCCATGTCATGCATAATGCTGACCATGTATCACCATTAATTCATGTCTTGAATAACGACAACATAGTAATCAAAAAAAATAAGAATGGGATAATCAACCCGCATGTTTCTTTACAATATGTAGACCACGACGATTTCTATATGTATCCGTACAAGCATATGATGGGGATAATTGTGACAAATGATATTACAGACGAAGACGATGATTGTATTACATTAAATTGTCACATTTTTGAACCGTATTTCGATACAGAATTAAGCAGATGCTCCCTAGATTCTCAGTTCTACAAATGATACATTTCTTGTAAAAACTCTTCTCCCTCCCTACTATCAATTTGTTGTTGTGCTATTTTCGCCACCTTTTTGATATTGTTTGTTACCCCCTCTTCCGTGGTGATTTGTACTATTTTTCTTACGTCTTCTTTGTTGTTCTTCAAATCTTCGTTAGATGACGAGATTAATGATGTTGTTTTCGCCTCGACCTTTGATAGTACAAAATCCTTCTTTTTCTCATCCGTCATGGTGGTGGCTAGTCCAAAAATATTCTTGTTCAAGAAATATTCTAACAATATGAAACACCAAAAGATGGTGACCAGCCAAATAACAATTGTCCAAAAGAGTTCCAAAATAACAAGTATTACAGGGAGACCCATTATGCTTCTAATTGCTGTGAACGTACGCATCCAAACCAAAATAGGCATAATGACAATATCCAACATTTTGGATATTGCTTCTTTGGTAGCAACACCTATAGTGAAGCCAGCCGCCGCAATGATGACTCCGTTGCTGAACACAAATGTCTGCAAATCCATGTATGTTTTTTGTACAATGTTTTTTGATATATCCATTATATTACATATGACTAAACTACAATGGAATATGAAAATTAATATACTATAATCCACTGTCCGACCCTATCCACTCCCATGATTCTTATTTAACACTTGTAAGTTTGTGACCCTTGTCTCCTTGGTCATTTTCTCCAGCTTTTCACTGTCCATGAAATAGCCTGTAGCTTCTGCGATGTTTTCTATCACCTCGTTCCTTGTTGGCTGACGCTTCCTGGTTTTTTCCTTGATCCGGATGCAAATACTTTCATCGTTGGAAATTATTTCTGTTTTTCCTGTCGCCTTGAGAGTTTCTTGTATTTTTTCTTCTAGTACCCTTTTTTCTCTGTTCATCATACCGACCTTCTTTCGAATCTCCTTGCTCTCTTCGGTCAGTTCAATGTATCGTGCGATCATTGTATCCATCTTGAAATTGATTGTACAATGTTCTCTTTATTGTTATTTTCTTTATTCATGAAAATGTATTAAATTAAAATAAACTCATGGGTTTTAAATATGACATAAATACAAATGTCATTTGATCTTTCCACCGCATTCCTTCTGGTTGAAAAGAACTCTGTGAAGGAGTCTGAAATAATAAGCGTGATTCCTCTAGATGCCCAAGAAGTCCAAGCTTTGGTGCCTGTCGGTACCGTATTCGGTACCTACAAGATACTATACAGTGATGGTTCCCTGCTCATCGTCGATAGTGTCAATCAGTTCACATCCTTTTACCTAGCCGATACCAAGAAGATATATGTTCTGACACAGGTGAATGGATACGGACCCGGGTCACCTTTTGTCATGTCCGCTCCTGAATTCTCTCAGAATTGTGTCATCAAGAGGGATATTGTTCACGCTAGGGGATACATGATACATCCTATTAATTCATCTGAGATGAAAGTGAAAATGGTATTTTAAAAATACTGCCTACATTTGCATGTTAAACCTGCTGGAAGCAATGCGCTGATCCACCGTCATAGCATTGAGAACTACGAGTCATATTTTGGTCTGTATGTCTTGCATTGTGTAATCCCAAAGAAGAATGTGAAGAACGAGAAATCGTCTTTATATTCCGATCGTTGTAGCATCATGTAGTGACATGTGCCAATGAGTATTAGTACGAGTATTATAATTTCAAACACTTTGCTCAACTTCTTTTGTGTTTCTTCGAGCTTAATTGTATCCTCTCCGCGCCCGACTTGAATCGCTAAATGTTTTCGAATAGTTTGGTCCACAAGTAGGATAACTAGGATGGGTACTATAAAGTACCATTTTGACTTTGTCATTAGAAGAAATGCGACGTAAACAATGAAAGTTTTCAACCATACCAGTGCAATATGTATCTTGTTGTTGTTATCTAAAATTGTAAAAAGGAAGAAAAACGTAGTTATACCTATCAGGTGAATCACGAGTGGATGGGTGTTCATGAGACGTTGTAGATCACAGTTCAAAATCCTCGACAGGTAGCCGAATAGAACCCATAAGAAAATCCCTGCCAACGCAGTGCTTGTGTCAAATGTACCTTCTAGCATTTTTATATAATGAAAATGGAATAAAAACAAGATACATTAACATTCTTATAATAACACAAATGAACTTTGATGAACAGTACATATACATTATCAAGGAACGGAAATTCATCAACACTGATGAGGACGTTTACAAAATCGGTAGTTCCTCGTCTATTATAGATAGCGCGTCTCACATTCGGAAAGGATCCAATGTGTATATGATAGTCAAAGTCAATAATGCCTCAAATTTAGAAAAGGAAATCGTCGGCCAACTAAAAAAGTGCAAGTCTTTAATCCACTACTCGTGTATCGGCGACGAGTACTTCCAGGGCGATATCATAACCATTATAAACACTGTATCTCAATCCATTGTACTGTTACGCGATGAAGTGTCTGTGGAAGACGAGTCATCTTCTGACGAATCTTCATGTGATGCGTCAGTACAAGTAGAAGTAGATGTAGAAGTTAGCGATGAGGTTAGATCAGATCCGGTTATACTGATCAGTAAGTATATAACTGACAGGAAAGAAGAATTACAAGAACAAGAAGTCATAGACGCCGTGCAGTTTTACAAGACTGTTATGTCGTCCGCCAAGTTTCCGTGTCATTTCAGTTACAATAAGTTTGCCGCAATATTGACGAAGCATAGCATTTATGAACAGAAAATGCCATACGGTCCTTCTTTCGTATTCCCGCCGATTCCTGTACGTGATGAATCTGATAGACTAGAAGAATAATGAATGTTTAAATAAAAGGATAGTGACTAATACTGTAATAATAAACAAACATATGATTTTTAGACTTATGTGAACATTGAAATTCATGGTCAAACTCATCATCATACTAGAATCAATGCACATACTCATATCCAGACTTATGCGAGTATCACTATCACAATTAGACATCAAAGTGTGGTTAACTTATGTTGTATGTCCCTTCATATATAGTTTCATTTTTTAATTATTTCCCTTTAAATGTCTTTGAAGTATTCTACTTGCTCATCCATATTTTTTCTAGCACCCCCCGTATACACGTAGGCCATATTTTCATCCACTAGGATGTCTTGTATTTTTATTTTACTATCGGGGGATTTGTATATATCTGCTAAAACTCTACCGTATTTATCGTTCTTGTAACAATAAATCCACACCATGCAATTCGTTTTGGCATTTTTGAAATCTATCAAGTATTCCAATCTTTCTTTGCATGCTACCGCTTTATTTTTAAGAAATACATTCGTATTTGATCTGGTTTCACATGCGTCGATTCCGTTCAGTCGAATAGAGATTTTATAGAATGTTTTTTCGAATTGAATGATACCGGTCACGCTATCACCGTCATATACTTTGACAATTCTGCACCAAAAACATTTATCATTGAATGAAAAATACGGTACGTCTGCTACAGCTAACTTGCCAAACTCGATATGGTTGAACATATTTGTTATATCGGTTGTCAGTTGTGTCGTCTGTGTCGTTTGTATTGGTTTGTTGTGATTGCCGCCTTTATTTTCATTTTCACTTTTTTCCATCCTGTTGTATTCAACTCATGAACATACATTATAGGTATCATCTATAGCTTTGTCATTAGTTATTTTCATATTAAGCCGCTAAGAGATATAAAAATGATTAAAACATTTGAAAATGATTAAAACATTTGAATGCTAATCATTCAATGAATATCACTCGTGTTTACTTTCATCCACATCAGTTATGTCTTATTGCTGATGTATTACTACTCGGAGAACATCAGCACGAAAATTGGACGTTGGATGCTTTCTTGCCAGAACCGTCATTGTTGTTGACGAGCAGAGCCTGGATGTATTTTGAGGTGTCTGTCGAGTATCTTTTCTACAAATCACTATATCCGCGCGAGTTCGATATTGAAGATCAACTCCAACAATTACATAGAAACGTAGTGTATCAAAATGTTTTTGAAATGTTAGAAGAATTAGATGGGCCACAATATGATTCCGATTCGTCCACGTCTACGTGTATGAACAATTAAAAGTAAACAGTGTTTTGAGATCAGAATGGGAAGGAAAACAACGTTTTTTTTATCACACAATTGCCGTCACTATTATTTTTCAAATCCGTCTATATATAAAATGAAAAATTCAAGCACTGTATGTGACAAATGGTGGGTATCTCATTTGGTTAACCCCAGAACAGGTTACAAAATAAAGCTAAACGGTCCGACGTACAGAAAATTACTCAGTGAGTGCAGTAACAAAAAGTCAAACAAAACCGAATCTCCAACACCTGAACTCAGGGGTAAACGAGTCAAAACCGACCACATCCATACGCAATCTGACCCTACATCGCGTCCTCCCTCCATGCCCAAAAAGAAAGACAATACACAAAATGTTAAAATACCTATACCGGCTCCCGAACCTAGAGCTAAATATAGGAGATATATACCAACTGTATTCCCAGAGCCAGAAGAGAGGTCATTTCCTGAACAAAATACTAAACGGTTGAAGATACAGTCCCCAAAGATACAGTCCCCTAAATTACCGCATCCACCGAAAACTATGAGAATACCTGCCCCCCCTTTGCCTACGTCTACTACAGAATACGAAACAAAAGTCATTATCAATTGGTATATGGAATTTAAACTCTCGTTTCCAATGGACAATGTTGCAATATACACGACATTCAATCAGAATGCGTTACCGTCGTCATTGAGAGACCAAATGTCTCGATATAAAAGAGTGAAGAATATCGTGACTGATATTTTGAAGTATATGATGAACCAAGCGACCAGTAATGGAGTATGTAACAAGAATGAATTTGTGAACATTTTGACACAAGTTGGGGAGAATTATAAAAAAAGTATACATACACCCATTCGTCCAGTAGCTCTTACGCCTGAAGTACAACCATATACTGTAGATACAGTAATCCATTGGTATATCAAAACACTGAACAAGTTCCCATTGAAAAAGGTAGCGTTTTTGAAAGTGCATCCCGACAAGTTACCCTATGAATTGCGACAACAACCAAAGAACATAACAGATTTGTCGTCTGAAATATTCAATACAATCTTTCCAATTGTAAATTCAAATGCTGGCGGTATAAGCCAGGCAGATTTCTTAAAAATTCTGATGACATTGAGACAAAATTTTAACAATTTAAAATACTAGTGATGCCACTTAAAGAGATTAAAGAATGTAATGTATAAATAGCCGATTTTGCTAACTGTAATCCATTATATAACTACAAAGACACTATCAAGACACTCAGTAGTAGGCACCAGATCCAATGGCGTACGTTAGCTTTACCTATATCGTAGAGTTAGATCATCACAGATTCGTAGAGAAGTATATAGTTCCCGAACACAAGGTCCTAGACGACTTTGCTGAAGAATTTATGCGTGGTGATACGTATATCGCCAAATATATGGTAGAAATGTGGAAGCATGACGAGTCAGTCTACAATTTGAGCACCGAAAATAGCGTTCATGCATCTGGTGCTTGCTTGATGATGCCACCATATGTGTTCATTAAGCGTGACTACATTTGTTTTCTGTGATTGTGGATCTGTCACAAATGAAAAAGTATTTAGAAGCAAAGTGCTAAAACCATATATATCACATACATCCAATGAAAAACGGACATTTGTACTTGATTTGGGAAAGAGAGTTCATTAAATCAGGGGAAAAACTGTTCAAAATAGGGAGGACCGATAACATCAGACGGCGATTGACACAGTATCCAAAAGGGAGTAGGCTGTTATTCTCTATATACACTCCGGATTGCTTGACGGCTGAAAGAGAGTTGATCAGACAATTCAAGTCGACATTCGATCCCCGGACGGATATAGGTCGAGAGTATTTTGGAGGGGAGTCTCATAATATGATAGAGATCATCGCCGATTATGTAACAAAACAACTTCAAAATATTATAGTCATTGATGAAGACATCGATAATATGGATAGCACCGTCCAGAATATAAAGCAAGATTTGACTGTTGCTGTAATGGAATATGTAACAAACATGACAGATGTCTTGTCCGGTAAAAAAATAAGGAGCCGGGTCATGTACAAACAGTTCACAGATTGGCTTAAAGAAAAACGCTATCATGTCGTGATGACTCATACCAAGTTGATACGAGAATTGAACCGGTTGTATGGTACTACTGATTCGGCATTTTATTTTGACGACGATGATGGTGTCGGAGTTGAGCATTGCATTTCATTTCCATACTTGTTGGCCCGCACAAGGGGTAATGATAGTAATGATAATAATGAGAATAAGGAGTCCGGTACTGACTACAAGAACGGTCGCATCGAGTTTGAGGATCTGTTGCGTAGATGTCGATACACCGCCTGTCCTTGAACACAAAAAACTAAAAGTATCATTTAAAAAACGATTTAGAAATATATGTTTTTATACAACTATAACCATAATGACCACCCAGGTTGTCATTGACATTGCTCGGAAGTACATATCACCGGACCTCGTTGTATTATTCGATGAAGAAGTTAAAGATGCACTACAATCAAAACTCCCGCAAAAATCTATTATCCATCCACTTTCTCTATACTACCACGTAAAAAAAAGTGATAGTATTAAAAACTATGAAAGAATAGAAGAATGATACTGTCATTCATTTGTATTTGAAGTAGACATAAAAGAGAGATTTTGCTTAGAAGGGGTCCAAATCAACAAAAATTTCGTCAATTATCTCGTCGTACCTTTCTTTATCATTAATAGGTATGTAAGTTGGTAATCTCTCGAATACCATGGTTATATTACTACTTAATGTGAGATTATGTTTCATTGCTTCTTTTATATAAATTGGAAAATGATCCGAATGAACAATGAAACGTGCTTTATTTATGCTTTTTACGGGAAATTTAACTTTTATTTTTTTGTACATCCTTTTGAGATCAATCAAAGTAAACTTTGGGGTTTTTGACCTAGGTGATGTTTTCTTCAGTGGAGATGGTGATTTCTTAGGTGTCGGTTTCCTAGGTGGTGGCGACATAGACATCGATTGTGGAGATGGTGATTTCTTAGGTGTCGGTTTCCTAGGTGGTGGCGACATAGACATCGATTGTGGTGATGATTTCTTAGGTGTCGGTTTCCTAGGTGGTGCTGACGTAGACATAGGTTTTGCTGATTGACCTCTATGTGGTGTGTTTGCTGAAGGATATGTTTCGGTTTTATTGACTACATTATTTTCAAAACGATTGAAAAATTTATCCAATATTATAGTTTGAAATTCATCGGATTCTATTGGACCATTTGTTTGAATTTTTTGTAAACGACTATTCAAATAATAGTAGATTTTATGTATCATATATGTTAGCTCTTCTTGATATTCTTTTACCCGATAATTTTGTTGTATGGCTTGTGAAATACTGTAAGGGTGGAAACATGTTATATTGGCACAGTTTACATATTTATCTTTGTATATATCATATAATATACCAAGAGTAAGATCCGGCTTTGTAGTAGATTTACGAAATTTGTACTCAATGTCGGTTATCCATGAATTCAAAATATGTGTAAATTGACCGATGTCTCTTCCCGGATAAGCCTTCAAATCACCATAGATGTGGGTTAATAAGACAAAAAGGTTATCTTGATTGTCATGGACCAAAAATAAAAAGTCAATAACTGAAACAATACGATCAGGATTGAACTTTTCTATACAATATTGTATACCTTTTTTATCACATAGATAATCCGTAAATATACGTAAATATATATCACGGATATTGGCAAGAGTCAGCACTGTTTTTTTCTTGCAAGTAACAAAATTGCATTTTTCGCCATTTGTTGACATAGATATATTATATTAATATATATTTATAATTTTACATTTCAGGATGAAAATAGGGTAGAACAGTTACTCGGTTTCCTGTTATTTCTTTTTAAATACTAATATATTTAATAAACAAATGATTTAAAAGTTAACCGTGTTAATATGTTAACAAGCAAACAAATGTAAGATAGTATGTTAGAAAAGAAGTTACATTGTTTACAAATGGAAAACTATTCATCATGTATTGGAACATTGTATTTTTACAATGATATCGATAACCAAGATATTTCCAAAGGAAACAAATGAATTGAAGTTTACATGCTGAATACGTTCGTATCACTCATTTAGTTGATGAGGGTTTGACCAGTACTCAGTTCCATTTATATTCTTTTTAAATTCTTCTTAACCCCAATACAAAAATGATATAAAAGAGAACCACATTAATATATGTAAAAGATGTAAACACCAGTTACATTCCAATGCAAAATGTCGTGGAAACAAGAAAAAGTTTACAGAACAGTTGGAAAGGGTCTCCTTACAGAAAATCGATCCCAACGATTCGGCAAATGGCTGACACCGTCGAAAATTCTTGATACGAACACCTTCCGGACCTTATTAGGAATTAATCTGCCAAATTATTCAAGAAATGTGTAACTAATAATCTTCCTGAATCAAAAGCAAAGGGACTATCTCTATAGCAATGGAACTAAAGCTAAAATCTATAGCAAAGGGATCTAAAAAGCAAAATGAAACGATATTTCTAGGAAAATATTGATTCCTCAGAGACAGAATACGATAGCTATATACTTGTTCCAAGTATTTGTGCGGAATCATTTGCAACCATTCTGGACGCCTGCTTACAAAATAATATCGGAAACATTGTTATGTGTATGATGACATGCATCAACGCGGCACAACTATCGAGTTATATATTGTTGTTCGGGAATATTTCGCATGCTTCATGGAAGTGGATGGATAACAGGGTTTACAGAGCGGGCTTATGTTTCTTTAAGTGTCTCTTATGGTTTAGGGCTTATTCTTTTTTTCATCATTACAAAAGAAGCCTTTTTTTGTTTTCACCCTTATAAGACCACATTATGGAGATCCCCGATGACCACATTATGGAACCCATGTTCTACATGGACGACACCCGAGGAAGTGCTCACGTCCCTTGTCCCAAGTGCAACAAGGCCAATCACACCGTTGCAGCTTTTGGCTTGTGTGTGAAGCGCATGGTGGTCTACTATGGATGTCGAAAGTGCCATTTCCGATGGCGACTACAATAGTTTATTTTTCCTAGTGTCACAACAATGTAATAAGATGAATCCAAACGCTCTTCTCCATCTCCGTCTCCGTCTTATCACACGACATGTGTGCAATATTTTGTCATGAGTATGACAAATCATGAGCCAAACCAATACAAATGCCAATAAAACACGAATGATAGTACATGTATCGCCGGCGCAAACCAAGCTTTCAAATGAAGTTGATAATGATCCGAATATACCGCCACTCGAAAAACACGCAATCCGCCAAATGAAAATGAGCGGGTGTAAATTACAAGATTGTATGCCGTATGTCTTGAAACAACTAGAATTGGAAATAGAAGATATACAAAAAACCCTATACGAGAATCTTGCTTCGCTAGAAGCTATCAAATGCAAAAAAGAAATACATACTATTTATTATAGAAGCTTACTACAGAGAAATATAAAAGTGCATCGAAAAAACATAAGAGAGAACGAACTCTTTCTTTTGAAAGCACAAAAAAATAAAGTTAAACCGATTGACATTGTCAATATGTTCATGCTGTGACCGATGAAACAATATAGTTCATGTCTATTTTGTGTTTCTATAATCGTATATGACTTGGCCAATATGCACTGATTGATCTGGACATATATTTATTGTTGATGATTGGTTCATCATAGTATAGTTCCACATAGATAAATTGTCACATATGTTTTTTATCCATGCCTTTGTCTCCAGTGTTTTGACCAATGAGTGTAACAAGTAAAATTGTGGCAAAACTACCATTTCTATGAAAACCATTTGTTTTTGTGGACACATGTGTGTTCTCATTTCGTCACATAATCTCCTAGTGGATCGTTTGTGTTTTCCCCACACATCTGTAAAATTTGACAAGTCAGCACAACGAATAATGGTTTTGCCAAGATCTATGTGGTTTGTCGTATAGGTTTTCAAAGTTGTTGCTTCGATCAATTCCAATATATAAACCATGTCATCATCGCGTATTATTTTACTACATTCTGCTTTAAAAAGCTCGGCATGCAATTTCTCTGTAGTAAAATCGGACATGTTTTCCATATCACAAAAATCAACCGACTTTCTGTGTACCAACTGTTCTAGAATTACTCGTGATTCATCCATTGGATGCCCTAGGTCATGCATGTATGCTGCCATGATCAAATTGTTTTCAAAGCGTATATATTTCCAAGTTCGGCAATATATATGTTTTTTTCTAATTGATGCTAATATCAACCTAACAAAACATACAACATCATCAATATGTTCCATAGTATGGTACAACTTGTCCGAGTGTTTCATATACTGTTCTGCTGTACTTTTAACAAAATCTAGTTGTTTTTTACTTACTAATTTTGAATAACAGCATGCACCCATAAATAAAATGAACAAAAATTATCAAATGCATGATTTGTATTAATGAGCGGATAAATATAGGTTATTTTTTTAGATTTGTGGTTTTTTTGTAAATATTTTACATCTCCAAAATATATCTTTCATCAGAACCAGGAAACACCAGTTTCCACTTTGTATTAGGGGTGTATATAGCTCTTTCACTGCTCTTATATCTCGGATACATAGACAAACCCATGCTTTTCAGAGAGGACATGTACATCGGAACAATGCTGACTTCGTTGCCTTTAACATGTTGAAGAGATAGACACTCTTTCTGGAATGTTTCCGAGAAAGATAACAACATGTCTACCCAGACGATCTTGTGATATACGGAGTACATTGCAGGGATCTGATATGACTTCAGTCTAGGAACTCCTTGCGACTTACATATGTCTTCCAAATTTTCTAGTATACTACTACCGTCATGTGTTAGGCGCCATCCCAAGAATAACCGAGTTATTCCCTCATTAGGAGCCTTTGTCTTGTTGACTTCATGTAGAATTCTTTCGTAAAACACAATGATGTGACCAGGAGGAACCTCGACTCGTTTCTTATTTATTGAGTATCCATCCGTTATTTTTTCTTTACCGAACCCAGAGTGCTTAGAGACTCCTTTATGGGTTCCCGGGATACACGAGAAGAAATTGCTAGTAGCGTCTAGGTTTATCCATCCACCAAACACATCATCTGTGTCATCTGCCTTGGGAGCTTCGTCCCTGTGCCATGTTTCACCCGCTATCACTTTTCCATTTGTCCGGAACATCATCCTGTCCATCACCTGTTCAAGCTTCCGGCCATTTGCTAGTCGTTTTAAAACAGGTACAACAGACCACATCACCCATTGTCTAAGCTTTCTTACAAAGGGGTTATGGAACGATCCTGGATTCCCCAATGCTGAGAAGCCGCCAAGGACGTATATGTCGTCTTTGGGAGAATGAAATTCGGGGAACGTGCGACATGTTTGCACGAACTCATCACGTAGCTCTATGCGTAATTCATTCGTCATCCATTTGGGATTGATGACTAGAAATCCTTCATTTATAAGTTTATTGGATTTGTTCATTTGCAATGAGTTAGCTTTGTTTGTAGATAGAGTAACATTGTAAAGTGTAAAAACATCATTTTTCATTATCAATTTTTTTACTAATTGCCTGTCTGTATGTCTGGTGACCACGTGTACTTGGTACTGTTAATATGATAAAAAGTGAAATAAGAGTATGTCAAGTTCAAATACTTAGAATAACAATATGATCAAAACTAGTTGGCTGATTGATACGGGAGACAGTGTTACTGTTTTTGCGTCTAAACTAGCAGGATGTATTGGGATGCACAAATATGTAGACCAAAACGATATGATAGATGAATATAATTCTTTGAGGAAAAGCGAAGCCTACAAGACGTTTCAAGAAGAAAACACAGAGAAAATAAAGAACATGGATATAGATGATCAGGTGTACATAAACGATATTATCGGTAAAGAGTATGATAATGTTGAAATCCTTAACAATGTGCTTGACAGTCTAATAGACAAGTATAAGGATACGGACTTATTGAACCATATAAAGAGCGAATTATATAAAAAACAGGGTATAAAGGAAGAAGAAAACATTCGACAACACGTTGCAACAAAAAACGACATAAGGATCCACAAAAATGACGAATTCATATCACACCATTTGTTCACAATTAACAATGTTGACATTCGCTTAGGCGGGAGACACGATGGTTTATCTAGCGATGGAAGTATAATTGAAATCAAAAACAGGATGAACCGTTTTTTAGGCGTACCATTGTACGAACTAGTACAGGTCCATGCATATATGATCATATTTGGTGCTAAACAATCTATCCATGTAGAAAATTACATGGGTGAAACTAGAGAAACTATCATCCCTTTCGATACAGAGTTTTGGAACAACGTACAATCATCACTGTTTGATCTTTTCAACAAACTAATGATTGGTATATAAATAACAAATTACAAAGAGAACAAGTATTTTTTTATGTTCCAAGCTACTGTCACCTTCGGACATAAGTGGAGGCCGAGCTATTTCTTACTTGGAGTGGATAAACACACCACTCCGGACTAGTGAATCCGCAAACTGTCACCTTCGGACATAAGTGGAGGCCGAGATATTTCTTACTAGGTGTGGATAAACACACCACTCGGAACTAGTGAATCCGCGAACTGTCACCTTCGGACATAAGTGGAGGCCGAGATATTTCTTACTAGGAGTGGATAAACACACCATTCGGGACTAGTGAATCCGCGAACTGTCACCTTCGGACATAAGTGGAGGCCGAGCTATTTCTTACTAGGAGTGGATAAACACACCATTCGGGACTAGTGAATCCGCGAACTGTCACCTTCGGACATAAGTGGAGGCCGAGCTATTTCTTACTAGGAGTGGATAAACACACCACTCGGGACTAGTGAATCCGCGAACTGTCACCTTCGGACATAAGTGGAGGCCGAGCTATTTCTTACTTGGAGTGGATAAACACACCACTCGGGACTAGTGAATCCGCGAACTGTCACCTTCGGACATAAGTGGAGGCCGAGCTATTTCTTACTTGGAGTGGATAAACACACCACTCGGGACTAGTGAATCCGCGAACTGTCACCTTCGGACATAAGTGGAGGCCGAGCTATTTCTTACTTGGAGTGGATAAACACACCACTCGGGACTAGTGAATCCGCGAACTGTCACCTTCGGACATAAGTGGAGGCCGAGCTATTTCTTACTTGGAGTGGATAAACACACCACTCGGGACTAGTGAATCCGCGAACTGTCACCTTCGGACATAAGTGGAGGCCGAGCTATTTCTTACTAGGAGTGGATAAACACACCACTCGGGACTAGTGAATCCGCGAACTGTCACCTTCGGACATAAGTGGAGGCCGAGCTATTTCTTACTTGGAGTGGATAAACACACCACTCGGGACTAGTGAATCCGCGAACTGTCACCTTCGGACCGAAGTGGAGACCATTATAGTAGAGGAAAGGGAAGGAGACAATTATGCAAGGGGGGGGGATGAATAGCATTACAAAGTCCTGTTAAGAGGAATCTCGAAGCATATCAAGAATACGCAGATTACCATGTCTATCAAAGTGGATAGACCCACTTGACACGGCAGGTCGAACAAGATCCTTCCTTGTGTCGGGCCAATGCTATATTGTACCACTTGAAGTGACACTCCCTGCACTCGAAATGAGGCACTTTAGATCCACAAGGGATGCGAATAAGAGGGGAATGCTTATGATAGCATACAGGACACTCTCCGATACGATGGTACGGAGGAGGCAATGGGGCGAGCTTGAAGTGTGTTGTATCCAGCTTGTAAATAGTAGATATGAAAGCAACATCATTGCCATCGACCTCCACATTGTTGTTGGCCAGACCTCGAATGAAAGCATACCATCCATTCCATGCGATCAATTCGTTGGAAGCAGGGGGGAAAGCATATTTGTGAAGCCCATGCCATTTAGCACCATCGTGCACATAGATTCTTCGATTGTTCGCTATGATAACTTTCATTGCGAACGGTAAGTGGACTCACGTCGAAAACAATGTATCCACCAGTACGATAAGAGTATATAAGCAAATGAACAAACCGATCTAACCAACTCTCAGCCGTCAGAAAATCGACATCCCTCGTCCGTAATTCACCCCTCCCGCATCATCATTCACTATCTTTGTTCTATATCTTGCGGCTCTGCCACCTCTTCCTCACCTCATCCCATTACACTTACAGCATTCCTTCATTTAGCACTTATCCTTTCCGACGCAATCCCTTACGCATCATTCCCAGGCACCCCCCTATTGGATATTGGCTATTGGATATTGGATATTGGCTATTGGCTATTGGATATTGGATATTGGATATTGGATTTCACCCACGGCCCCACTTTGCATCCCCCTAGGACTATTCGAGGTGAGACACTCCGCGAGTTGATAGATTCCTTTATCCCCTTCCCCACTTGTTTACCTTGCACCATGCTTCATGTTCGAGACTCTTCGTGATTGGATTTCTGGACACTCCGCGAGTTGATAGATTCCTTTATCCCCTTCCCCAAGTGTTTTATTCAGCCACCATGCTTCATGTTTGAGACTCTCGTGATTGGATTTCTGGACACTCCGCGAGTTGATAGATTCTTTTATCCCCTTCCCCACTTGTTTACCTTGCACCATGCTTCATGTTCGAGACTCTTCGTGATTGGATTTCTGGACACTCCGCGAGTTGATAGATTCTTTTATCCCCTTCCCAACTTGTTTACCTTGCACCATGCTTCATGTTCGAGACTCTTCGTGATTGGATTTCTGGACACTCCGCGAGTTGATAGATTCCTTTATCCCCTTCCCCAAGTGTTTACCTTGCACCATGCTTCATGTTCGAGACTCTTCGTGATTGGATTTCTGGACACTCCGCGAGTTGATAGATTCCTTTATCCCCTTCCCCCCAAGTGTTTACCTTACATCATGCTTCATCCCCCCATGTGTTTATCTTGCACCATGCTTCATCCCCCCATGTGTTTATCTTGCACCATGCTTCATCCCCCCATGTGTTTATCTTGCACCATGCTTCATCCCCCCATGTGTTTATCTTGCACCATGCTTCATTCCCCATGTGTTCATCTAGCACCATGCTTCATTCCCCATGTGTTTATCTAGCACCATGCTTCATTCCCCATGTGTTTATCTTGCACCTTCACCACTTGTAAACAATCAAGTCTATTTCCCCAATCATTTGGTTACCTTATACCATTTCATTCGAACATCCGCAGATATCTCCCCCCCGCCTCCTCCAGATTCATCCGTCTAGCTCTAATGGAACATAGTGAGGTGAGACGATTAATTGTATTTGATAATTCATTTTACCATCATTACGAGTAGCAACTTGTAGGCATACAAATAAACCTATTTTGAATAGAAATCATACAAACGAGGTACAAATCAGAAAGCCTAAAAGTATTTGAGTGTATCAAAAATCATATAGCTTTGTAATTACATTGTTATGTCCTTTCAGCCATTAATGCATTGCTAGGAGGTCACAAGTATCATCAATTGGCATACAAATAAACCGATATTGAATAGAAATCATACAAACGAGGTACAAATCAGAAAACCAGAAAGTATTTGAGTGTATCAAAAATCATATAGCTTTGTAATTACATTGTTATGTCCTTTCAGCCATTAACGCATTGCTAGGAAGTCACAAGTATCATCAATACTAAACATGGTATGTTATTGGCATACAAATAAACCGATATTGAATAGAAATCATACAAACGAGGTACAAATCAGAAAACCAAAAGTATTTGAGTGTATCAAAAATTATATAGCTTTGTAATTACATTGTTATGTCCTTTCAGCCATTAATGCATTGCTAGGAAGTCACTAGTATCATCAATACTAAACATGGTATATTATTGGCATACAAATAAACCTATTTTGAATAGAAATCATACAAACGAGGTATTAATCAGAAAACCAAAAAGTATTTGAGTGTATCAAAAATCATATAGCTTTGTAATTACATTGTTATGTCCTTTCAGCCATTAATGCATTGCTAGGAAGTCACAAGTATCATCAATTGGCATACAAATAAACCGATATTGAATAGAAATCATACAAACGAGGTACAAATCAGAAAAACAGAAAGTATTTGAGTGTATCAAAAATCATATAGCTTTGTAATTACATTGTTATGTCCTTTCAGCCATTAATGCATTGCTAGGAAGTCACTAGTATCATCAATACTAAACATGGTATATTATTGGCATACAAATAAACCGATATTGAATAGAAATCATACAAACGAGGTATTAATCAGAAAACCAAAAAGTACTTGAGTGTATCAAAAATCATATAGCTTTGTAATTACATTGTTATGTCCTTTCAGCCATTAATGCATTGCTAGGAAGTCACAAGTATCATCAATACTAAACATGGTATGTTATTGGCATACAAATAAACCGATATTGAATAGAAATCATACAAACGAGGTACAAATCAGAAAACCAGAAAGTATTTGAGTGTATCAAAAATCATATAGCTTTGTAATTACATTGTTATGTCCTTTCAGCCATTAATGCATTGCTAGGAAGTCACAAGTATCATCAATTGGCATACAAATAAACCGATATTGAATAGAAATCATACAAACGAGGTACAAATCAGAAAGCCTAAAAGTATTTGAGTGTATCAAAAATCATATAGCTTTGTAATTACATTGTTATGTCCTTTCAGCCATTAATGCATTGCTAGGAAGTCACAAGTATCATCAATTGGCATACAAATAAACCGATATTGAATAGAAATCATACAAACGAGGTACAAATCAGAAAACCAGAAAGTATTTGAGTGTATCAAAAATCATATAGCTTTGTAATTACATTGTTATGTCCTTTCAGCCATTAACGCATTGCTAGGAAGTCACAAGTATCATCAATACTAAACATGGTATGTTATTGGCATACAAATAAACCGATATTGAATAGAAATCATACAAACGAGGTACAAATCAGAAAACCAAAAAGTATTTGAGTGTATCAAAAATCATATAGCTTTGTAATTACATTGTTATGTCCTTTCAGCCATTAATGCATTGCTAGGAAGTCACTAGTATCATCAATACTAAACATGGTATATTATTGGCATACAAATAAACCTATTTTGAATAGAAATCATACAAACGAGGTATTAATCAGAAAACCAAAAAGTATTTGAGTGTATCAAAAATCATATAGCTTTGTAATTACATTGTTATGTCCTTTCAGCCATTAATGCATTGCTAGGAAGTCACAAGTATCATCAATTGGCATACAAATAAACCGATATTGAATAGAAATCATACAAACGAGGTACAAATCAGAAAAACAGAAAGTATTTGAGTGTATCAAAAATCATATAGCTTTGTAATTACATTGTTATGTCCTTTCAGCCATTAATGCATTGCTAGGAAGTCACTAGTATCATCAATACTAAACATGGTATATTATTGGCATACAAATAAACCGATATTGAATAGAAATCATACAAACGAGGTATTAATCAGAAAACCAAAAAGTACTTGAGTGTATCAAAAATCATATAGCTTTGTAATTACATTGTTATGTCCTTTCAGCCATTAATGCATTGCTAGGAAGTCACAAGTATCATCAATACTAAACATGGTATGTTATTGGCATACAAATAAACCGATATTGAATAGAAATCATACAAACGAGGTACAAATCAGAAAACCAGAAAGTATTTGAGTGTATCAAAAATCATATAGCTTTGTAATTACATTGTTATGTCCTTTCAGCCATTAATGCATTGCTAGGAAGTCACAAGTATCATCAATTGGCATACAAATAAACCGATATTGAATAGAAATCATACAAACGAGGTACAAATCAGAAAACCAGAAAGGATTTGAGTGTATCAAAAATCATATAGCTTTGTAATTACATTGTTATGTCCTTTCAGCCATTATTGCATTGCTAGGAAGTCACTAGTATCATCCATACTAAACATGGTATATTATTGGCATACAAATAAACCGATATTGAATAGAAATCATACAAACGAGGTACAAATCCACCCCCCTTCATTTCAAATGCAGAAAACTATCAAAGATGAAATTATTGAGGGAGTACTTGATAGTGTACGAGGATCATTGAGGAGTGTCATTGACGGCCAGCATTTATCAACACAACTCAAGCCATTGTGTGTGTTGATGAATGCACAATGTGTTGGTCATACAGATCAATACATGAAAAAAGCTGTTCGCTTGCTCATAATGACAATGGGTGACTATGTCCTTAACGCTGATGAGTCTGCTTTCCTCGCCAGCGTTAATATGCGACTCGATTCTTTATTCTCTCCAGCCGCCTCTGCTGCTGGGGTAGACGATGGTCCTCCCTTGCCAGCCGCCTCTGCTGTTGGGGTAGACGATGGTCCTCCCTCGCCAGCCGCCTCTGCTGTTGTGGTCGCCAATGCTACTCCCTCTCCCATCGCCACTGCTTTTGAGGTCGCCAATGCTGCTTCCTCTCCCGTCACCACTGCTGTTGGGGTAGACAATGGTCCTCCCTCTCCCGTCACCACTGCTGTTGGGGTAGACAATGGTCCTCCCTCTCCCGTCACCACTGTTGTTGGGGTAGACAATGGTCCTCCCTCTCCCGTCACCACTGTTGTTGGGGTAGACAATGGTCCTCCCTCTCCCGTCACCACTGTTGTTGGGGTAGACAATGGTCCTCCCTCTCCCGTCACCACTGTTGTTGGGGTAGACAATGGTCCTCCCTCTCCCGTCACCACTGTTGTTGGGATAGACAATGGTCCTCCCTCTCCCGTCACCACTGTTGTTGGGATAGACAATGGTCCTCCCTCTCCCGTCACCACTGTTGTTGGGATAGACAATGGTCCTCCCTCTCCCGTCACCACTGTTGTTGGGATAGACAATGGTCCTCCCTCTCCCGTCACCACTGCTGTTGGGGTAGACAATGGTCCTCCCTCTCCCGTCACCACTGCTGTTAGGGTAGATATTGGCCTTCCCTCTCCCGTCACCACTGCTGTTGGGGTAGACAATGGTCCTCCCTCTCCCGTCACCACTGCTGTTGGGGTAGATATTGGCCTTCCCTCTCCCGTCACCACTGCTATTGGGGTAGATATTGGCCTTCCCTCTCCCGTCACCACTGCTGTTGGGGTAGACAATGGTCCTCCCTCTCCCGTCACCACTGCTGTTGGGGTAGATATTGGCCTTCCCTCTCCCGTCACCACTGTTATTGGGGTAGACAATGGTCCTCCCTCTCCCGTCACCACTGTTGTTGGGGTAGATATTGACCTTCCCTATCCCGTCACCACTGCTGTAGGGGTAGACAATGGTCCTCCCTCTCCCGTCACCACTGCTGTTGGGGTAGACAATGGTCCTCCCTCTCCCGTCACCACTTCTCCCGTCACTAATAGTGGAAGGTTAGCCAGAAGGTTCCGCATGCGTGTTACAAATGCCCCAGAGCGTGTAACACGTAACCGACCTAGTGAGAACGAAGCTGGGTGTAGTGGCACCATGTGTGATAAGAAGAGAAAGACTGGGCCTGACCAAATGAAGACGCTCAATGCATGTTCATTGAAAAAAATATTTGGCAGTGAGTACGACAACGCTGAGGTGAACAGGACGCCCGCTAAAGATTGTTGGCTCAAAAGGTTATATGGACACATTGTCGAGAAACGGATCGCTGTCCTTCGCGGTTGCTGCGCCATTCAGAAGAGATGAACAAGAGAAGAGAAAAGATGGTGATGTAGCTGAGGCAGAAGATATTGATGGTGGAGGTGTAGGTGAGGAGGTAGATGCTGGTGAGATTATTCACATACAGTCTGGTGATGAGGTAGAGGCTGGTGAGATTGCACACATGCAGTCTGGTGAGGAGGTAGAAGATATGGATGGTGGAGGTGTAGGTGATGAGGTAGAGGCTGGTGAGATTGCACACATGCAGTCTGGTGAGGAGGTAGAAGATATGGATGGTGGAGGTGCAGGTGAGGAGGTAGATGCTGGTGAGATTATTCACATACAGTCTGGTGAGGAGGCAGAAGAGATGGATGGTGGAGGTGTAGGTGAGGAGGTAGAGGCTGGTGAGATTGCACACATGCAGTCTGGTGAGGAGGCAGAAGAGATGGATGGTGGAGGTGTAGGTGAGGAGGTAGAGGCTGGTGAGATTGCACACATGCAGTCTGGTGAGGAGGCAGAAGAGATGGATGGTGGAGGTGTAGGTGAGGAGGAAGAGGCTGGTGAGATTGCACACATGCAGTCTGGTGAGGAGGCAGAAGAGATGGATGGTGGAGGTGTAGGTGAGGAGGAAGAGGCTGGTGAGATTGCACACATGCAGTCTGGTGAGGAGGCAGAAGAGATGGATGGTGTAGGTGTAGGTGAGGAGGTAGAGGCTGGTGAGATTGCACACATGCAGTCTGGTGAGGAGGTAGAGGCTGGTGAGATTGCACACATGCAGTTTGGTGAGGAGGCAGAAGAGATGGATGGTGTAGGTGTAGGTGAGGAGGTAGAGGCTGGTGAGATTGCACACATGCAGTCTGGTGAGGAGGTAGAAGAGATGGATGGTGTAGGTGTAGGTGAGGAGGTAGAGGCTGGTGAGATTGCACACATGCAGTCTGGTGAGGAGGTAGAAGAGATGGATGGTGTAGGTGTAGGTGAGGAGGCAGAAGAGATGGATGGTGGAGGTGTTCGTCATGGTGATATCGGTGATGTGGATGATTTGTTACTAAGCCTAAATTATTCTGATGACGATTGGGAGGAGAGATTGAACTCTATATTTGATTTGTAGACAAGACCAATGTAGTTGTGTTTATGTTGAGCGTGAAAGTTAAGTATCTTATCATCGGACATCAATCTTATATTATCATCGGACATCAATCTTATATTATCATCGGACATCAATCTTATATAATCATTGGACATCAATCTTATATAATCATTGGACATCAATCTTATATAATCATTGGACATCAATCTTATTTTATCATTGGACATCAATCTTGTATGTGCTTCGCTACCGTTTACGTGTCGCATCATTACCATTTTATACGCTATGATCCTTATAAAGCCCGCCCGCAGAAGACGAGTAGCTTGCAGTCAACTAGTCTTTGTGATCAGAAAAGATGTGGTAAACGAACAATTTGTTGAGGGTAGAACAGTTACTCGGTTCCCTGTTTTAAATACTAATATCTGTCTAGAAAAAAGAAGTTTTTCTTCTTTTTTTGTTTTTTTGTTTTCTTACAATGCATCAACCTCCGATTACTTGTCGTTCAAGAAATCGGTGGCAAAGTCGTTAAGCTCCCTTTCAAACGTCTGTTTTGGCGGCGGTGTGATGACTGCATCGTTGGTTGGTGTAACCGGGGCAGCGCTGTTGTTCTTCGCAAGCTTGATGACTCCGCTAGCACATGATGTGCAAGTGCCACAGCATGCCCAACAGCATCCGCAAAATGTGAATGGCAGAAACATCGCGGCCATGCATTGCACCATGCACACTGTTCCCAACCTTTCTTGACCCGGCTTGCTCTTCAAGTCATCGAACGCGCTTGCAACGCATGTGTCGTACTTGCCACAGCAGCCACCGCAGCACATGCAACACGGGATGCAACAGAGAGCATCAAGTGACAGCAGTGCGCAAGCATTGATGGTGCTGCAGCAAGTCAACTCGTCGGCAGTGGCCATTATCTTCTCTGATGTAATCGTTTGTAGTTGTTGTATTGTTTGTTACTAGTCGGTGGTTTTTTATTTGTGTTTCAATTTTTTTAGTTGGCGGAAAAAGCGACAAGGAATATAAAAGATATACTTTAAATAAATAATTTAAACCTCCTTAACTTAGAACGTAACATCATGTAACATTGTTCATTCTGCAGCGGCTGCTTCAGCCAACCTCTTCTTGTTATCGTTCCACGTCCTTATGCACTCGGCAAAGCGTTCTTTGGGGGGTCATACCATTGCTCCTGAGCTCAGCCATCTTCTCCCTTATCCACAAGTTGTAGACAGTAGGACCACGGGTATTGTATTGAGATGTGATGGAATCTCAGATGCAGCTACGCAAATACATGGGTTTCTGATAAAACCAATCCCATTTCTCTCACAGTTTTCTCATCTGTTTCAATATAATCATATGCAAAAAGATTGAATGTAAATTTCGTTCTTTTTATTCTGGGTAAAAATCCAGTAATTCTGAGTACTGTCAACAAATGTTCATCATAAAAGTATTTAGGTATGGATTTAATTCTTAAATTGCAACGATGATTCATCAATTGTTTAGACCGGTCAACAAAATTATGAATATTCGTCATATATCCTTGATTACTCAACAATTGTTCATCATTTATTTGTGTAAAAATAATTGTGTCAATCGCTCCATACGGTACCTCTCCCACTATTTCCTGACCCCATCCTCGGAGTCCACTACTTAATTCTCCGCCATCATATCCTCTATCCCAATAAGACATAAAATATTGTAAAGTAATATAAACATCTTTCGCCATTTCTAGCGTTGGGAAATACAAACATTTCATTGTATTGTTCATTCTTTTACTAAAGTATATACCAAACAATACATACTGCTCTTGTGAATATATTTTCTTTATGCCTAAAGTATCCATTATCCATTATTGATATTTACCTTTTATATGGGTAATTTACGATATATAGGTTGGCGGACACTTAAAAAAACAGGTGTAGACTACTCATGGATGTCGCGCAAGATCTTCAAGATAGGCACTTTATAGATCATGTGTTACACAAGATGTCGGTGCTTATGAGTGACCCTGACTTCAGAAACACGATGGTTCTATCGTTTTACCCATGAGTGTAGATGTATTCCAACAACAACTGTTCCTCCATATCCATATAATGTACCTCCTTGCTCTTGTATAATTTTAATGAATATCCGACTTAATTCTTGGTCAGAAAGCGATATGCCATGTGAATACAAGTGTTGTAGGTATGCAATTTTTATAATCTCGTAGCTAACAAATTTGGATGGACCTTTCTCACAATATAAAGAAAAGAAAGAGTTGCTGATGTCGGTGTAGTGATCAGTGTTTTCATTGTAGGAAGACGTGGCACACCCCATCGAACGTATTCATTGGTTTATGTGTTTTTCTTTTTATATAGCTTTAGTAAAATGGAATCGTCTCCGTATTCATTTATTCCAAAAAAAAATCCTTTCTTGGTCATACTCGATAGTAGACTGATCCCATGTCCCAACTGTAAAATCCGTTAGTTTATCCCTTGGATAACATTCAGTTGGAGATTGTTTCACAGTTTTGTTTGAAGACTTGGTAACTGCCCATTCACTTATTACATTAATTGCCGCTATGCAAAACATTCTAACAAGTGGATGAATGAGTGTTGTCTCTAAGTCTTGTTCTTTTTGGATTTTGCAGCGATATTGAGAAAACACACCATATCTGAACATAACAGCATAGACGGTCCTGTGTTTGTATTCCCACCGCTTTAAAAACAATGCAAAAAAATGGAAACCCCAAACAGTAATATACAAGTATTATTAACTTACAATTATACAATGGGTAGCAAACTTGATAGGATTCGTGCAGATATTATATCGGCCATTAAATCTACACAAGTAGATATTAACGATGAACCATTGTCCCGCAATAGAGGCAAAGTTCCCTTTAATGTTGATTGTGATGTAATCAATAGTATGAATATCATTCAAATCAAATCATTGATACATAGTCCGGAAGTTAAAAGCGATCTAGGTGGTTATTGTAACAGTTTCATAGACAAAGCAAATAACATCATTAATTCAAATATATGAAAATGGTGTTTTGTCTCACCATTTTGAAACGCCAATTACCCTATAGTTTTACACTTAAAAACGTTGCTGTATATAAACATACTAACATTATTTGTTTCGACAATGTCAACAGTGCAATCAAACGATAACAATGTGGAATTTATACGTGAACTTGTAGATAAGCATAAACATATTTTTTACTTCAAAAGTGTATAAAAGCATACATTTACGGATACTACGTGATTTGAAAATACACACACCATCCTCGTCTTTATTATGATTTGATTGGCTTTTGGCTATTAAATATATATTATATAATTATAATATATATGGCGCAAAATAAGAAAACAAATAATAAACCTAAGGCAAAACCTACTAGCCCAAAAGCAAAAACACCGGCCCCAGTCAATAGTTATTCAGCAGAAAGACGATTATGCGATACATGGCTTGAGAACAAGACTATTAATCCTGAGATAGGGGGCGCTATCCAAAAAGATAAGGGAGTTTACAATAAATACGCAAAAATGTGCATTTCTTTCAAGGACCCTATTAAAAGCAAGGATAAAAGCAAGGATAAAAGCAAGGATAAAAACAAGCAAGTAAGCGAAAAAGATATGTGTAGGAAATGGCTTTTGGATAGGAATACAAATCCTACAACTGGACGAAAAATAAAAACTGATGGACCGGTGTATACAAAAATTTCTAAACAATGCTTTGGAATTTAAATTCAAAATATAAAATGATATAAGGCGGTAATATATTTAGCTTAAATAGTTGTATACAGGATGGACAAAAAGACCGGATCGGAGCTTAGGGCGATGATGCTCGTTGATGCTATCGATGCTGATGACGTGTTCTTCGAACTCTGCCGCCGGGTTGAGGTAACCGAGGCAGCCGAGGCATCTGCTGCTGTACCTCCTCAGCCTGTACATCCGACGTACGTATCGGCAATTGTTGCTCGCACTCTCTTTTCATGCGCAGTTCAAGCTCGTTTTGGTATGCCGTTTTTGTAAAACCGTTGAATTTAAGCTACAGTAAAATGAAACATCCAAAAAATAGAGATGCATATGTATATCTATTGGTTTGTTGCGCGGTAGTAATGGTATATGTTTTCCTTAAGCCCCTCATCGTTGGTATTTAAAGAAATTATGTGTCAGACAATCATAATGCTAATGAAAAAGGTACATCCTGTTTTGATCAATTTGAAGCTGAATAAACTGGTGTCTTTGAAGCGGAGTTTGTCATCCTTGCATGATGCTGGTGTATATGAGTTATCTTCTGACAAACCCTGTTTCACGTTGTCTGATTTGAGACAACGAATACCCCCCCATCTGTGTAAGAAGAATACACAAATATCATTGAGTTATTTCTTACGCGACGTTGTATCTATTACAACTTCGTCATGTATTGCCTTATCTTTTGATAGTTGGTACATATGGCCTGTATACTGGTTCCTACAGGGTTCTTTCTTTTGGGCATTGTTTAACATAGGCCATGACTGCGTGCATCATAGCTTCTCCAACAACAAATATGTTAATGACGTAGTTGGTCTGATATCTGATAGTTTTTTATTGGTTCCTTTCCATGGCTTTCGTGCTAGTCATAGAATCCACCATACATTCCACGCCCATCCTGAAAAGGATGAATCTTGGAAGCCCTTGCCTAGGGGTTGTAGTGGTTTATTGAACACCATTGGCACTGTTTTCCGTACAAAGCTCCCTTTTTCCCTTTTATCATTTCCCGTATATTTATGGTTCCCTGTATCTCACTTTGACCCTCGTAGTAAGTTCTTTGCTTTTACCGACAAGAGATTGGTAATGATCTCTAATGTGTGTATATTTATGTTCTTGTGTGTATTGTATCAAGCTATGACTGTGTTGGGTGTGTGTGCTGTTATAAACCTGTATTTCGCCCCTTATGTGATATTTTGTGCTTGGTTATCCGGTGTATCATACTTGCATCACCATGGTTCTGTTGATGATGAGCCTTTGATACCCTGGTACAGGGGTTCTGAGTGGAGTTATTTGCGTGGTAGTCTTTCTAGTGTTGATAGAGACTATGGTGTGTTCAATGAGCTCCATCATAACATAGGGACTCATGTTGTCCACCACATTTTTCCTGAAATACCTCATTATAATTTGGTAGAGGCAACCAAACACATCAAAGAGATATTGGGTTCGTACTACAGAATACCCGTCAAGTGTCAGGGTTGGTTCCCCTTTCACCTCATAAAACCCTTGGTACATAGTTTCGACAACGACCATACTGTTCCTTCTACCGGTGATGTTGTTTACTATGAGTGACTATTTAAACCTAGACTCATTTCCTGTAAGCCATTAATGCATTGCTATGAAGTTACACTAATCATAAAATCCAAAAGTATTTGGGTTTATCAAAAATCATTTATTATGAGAATCATAGATCTGAATTTGATGGTTTAAAAACATATATACCATTACTAGAAAATGAATAGCATTTTCAAGTTACAAGATGTGTCTTTAGACATGAAATATAAAATAGCGTCCGTATTCAACGCTGAGTGGGGTGTCTCTACACTGTACACTGTTGATCTTTTGGAAAAGACGTGGATGAGGACCGATAATGACGTATTGTTGGTGATGATTGATTATAAAAGCGGTGACCTAATAGGCACTATAGGGCTAGACCACAAATTCTTCATTCCAATTGCCAGTCACCTTTATGTGAGTGAAAAGTATAGAAAGTGTGGATATGCAGATGTTTTGATAAACGAGTTAGAAAACCAAACAGACCGACGAATACATGCGTGTTGTAAACCTGAAAAAGTAGCGGGTAACCAGCGTCGTGGATGGATACTCGCCCATATGCTCGGTTTGTCAAAGATAATGCAAAAGCATTTTGTTCCCATGTATAAACAGGGTTGTAAGAAAAAAACTACTCCATCGATGATGATAGTTAATGGATAATCTTGTGATAAATATGAATAGTGGTGACAGTGAATTCAATTTATAATTACTGTTTTGACAACAACATACCCGGTCCACACTTTGTCCTCATGTTCAACATGATAATTGATATTATCAACCATTGTGGTCAATTTCATATTGACTTTTATACATTCTGAAAAAACTCGTATAGGTTTTAATGGTTTATCTGTGCAAGTCTGTATTTTATGACGTGATGTACGACGTCCCGAGTATGGTAAGTTGGTGTTGTTCAACATTTTGTATAAGACTCTAGTTAGATATATAGTTTTTTCATTTTTTATATTACTAGTGATCTTACTAGTAATATTTTGTTTATTTTGTATCAATATCTGACAGAGATCTAGTATGTGATGTATCCAATATGTCATCATATTTATCATAACTGTCACCATAACACTCAAATGCTTGCGCCTTTTCATAAATAGCCCCTCGCATATATGACATATTTGACAATAGAGTCAACATTTCCGATCCGTCATCACTCGTACTCGAATGACTTGATATTATAAATTTAACACAACCTTCCAAAAGTAATAAATGGACCCACCCAGAACGATTGGGAGTGTTGTTCATGATTTGTCCCGCCCTGAACATAAACCCTTCATCCCATTTCTCGTCCCTTCTGCATCGGAGGGATACTCCTACATTTCCGTACTTCAAATGCTTTAATGTTTCCACTTTCTTGCACTCGTACGTTCCGTATTTTTGTACGAACAGAAAAGTATCCATATTTATATCGCTATGCTTTTCCAGCCCTACACCCTTGTTTTTGAATAGGGTAACAACGTTATACATATAATCATTTTGTGATAACGGTAAAACATATTCAATAAAAGATTTGGGTATATGTTGTCTTGTGTGAACTAATATGTGGTGTTGAATCATTTTAGCATTGTCATAATTGTTGCTCTTCAGATCCAATCGCCTTATAGTATCGTGTTTTGAAATATTCAAATTATCGTATGGCAACCCTAACTCCTTTTTAAAATTATTCACGTCTATCAACACATCTTTGTTGGTGTAGAAAGGACATGTCTGGTTGTATAGCTTTTCTTGTATAATACACATAACATCGTTTGGTAAGAACATTTTTAGCTCACTGACTTTTGATATCAATTGAAATCATTATATTTTCGATTTTTTAAATGTATTATATTTCTGTTACATTTATTTTGCATAATAAGAGTTCAGAACTCATATCAGACGAACATAGTTATCTTTCTCATTACACCCGGTCTTTTGGTGAATTCCATACCCCCTGAGGATCCCCAGGGTATGTGATCTGCCACTCTCGGCGCTTGCTATCTTGTAACATCCACACCCATTGGGACCATCCTGATGCATGGGCTTTGAAATACTCCACGCCTGTCGCTTCATACAAAGAAGCCATCTCATTTACTATGTGTTCGATCCGCTCACCTACTGTTTTCAAATCACTACATGTAATAATGTGCTCTACCATGCTATATACATATGTGTGCACTTTTTTCCGCCCCGAATGAACATTATAGGGTGTAATGTGACCAAATGTGGCCCAGAGAAATGATAAGAGAGACCCGTATATGTTATATATTTCAGAATCTGTGAAAATACGTTGTTGTTGTGATGGTATAGCCATGTATCTTGTCGTTGAATGTCTGTGTATCAACAACGCGTACTATATCGTATTACCGCTGTTTTTGTTATTGTGTTTATCAAATCGATAGTTAAAAATCGCATATTATGTATATGAACAATCCGTCTGAAGCGAATTATGTCCCTAACCGATATACACAAAAACATCCTGGTATTTTACCTAAACCGCGCAGACTGGTTCCGTTACAACCAACAAAAACGAAAAAAGCAGATGCCGTCCGGACAGCGTCAAATGCTAATAATACGACTAAAGTACTTTTAGAATCCCCTAAATCAAGTGAGAAGACCACTAAATCCCCTAAAGCAAGTGTGAAGACTCCTAAATCAAGTGATAAGTCCCTTAAAGCAAGTGTGAAGACTCCTAAATCAAGTGATAAGTCCCCTAAAGCAAGTGTGAAGACTCCTAAATCAAGTGATAAGTCCCATAAAGCAAGTGAGAAGACCGCTAAAGTACTTTTCAAATCCCCTAAGGTAAGTGATAAGACCGCTAAAGTAACTTTCAAGTCCCCTAAATCAACTGAGAAGACTGCTAAAGCTAGCAAGAAGACCACTAAGGTAAATGAGAAGACTGCTAAAGCTAGCAAGAAGACCGCTAAGGTAAATGAGAAGACTGCTAAAGCTAGTGTCGTGCGTTCTGCATCGGGTACCAGATATGACGATGATGACGATGATGACATACCTACTACTGCACCTACTCGGAAAGACGTTATTGATATATATAGGGTGTATTCTACCGTTCTAAGCTGGCCCATTCACAAGCGGGATGTGTTGTTGACATTCAGTACTGACAAAATATTTTTGTTCAATAGGAAGATGAAGGCCTTGCGCCATTATGATGTTGTCACTGAAATAGCTACCCAGATATATTCTCGTTTGGCGATGTATATCGTTACAAACAGGGTAAGAATGTTGGATCATTCTGTGTACGCTTCTTTGCTAGATGAAATAGAAGGCGTTGGTCCTAAGCGCGACAAGTTGTTTTTCGTTCATGAATCTGGCCGAACTTGCAAGTCAAAGGCATTGTTCGACATAGTAGGTCCCAAAGACTTTGGGATAGATGTACATGATACATGTGACGTTTCTTTGACTGCTATGTTTCAGAATGCGATTTATATAAAACCTAGTAAGAATGGTATGTTTCTTCTCGGTTTGCGTTATGAGATAATGGCGTATTTGAATTCCGGTCATAGAGTGATGTTGATGGGTCATTCAACTGGTGGTGAGATAGTGTCAATGGTTGTCGAAAATATTACTAAATATTTGACTGATGAACCCCAGTTGAAGTTATTGGAAGTCGTTACTTTTGGGAGTACATATATAATACCCACTCCCCGCCATATACAAATGCAACAATTTATGTTTGAAAATGTACGTGTGCCTAGTAAGCAAGAGCGATATGTCACTAGGGTTGCGAATAAGCCTACTGCGAAAAACAAAAAGGGCAGTTATGTGCAATATTATAGTAATGTCCCTAACCTAATACAACGGTGGGTCGACCAGGCTAACAAATAGCGTGTCCTTTATTTTGCCGAAACAATGTATCATGTGTATGTATGTATGTATGGCTTAAAGAGATATGATAAATTGTTATATTGCGAGTTTACCTACAATAAACCCATATAAAATGGCAACAATGTTCTCACGACACTCGACCGCCATACCGATAGAAACCAATGCAATTAACATGCGGAAAAGAACAATAGCTAAACGGTATCGCGTGTACAACGACAGACACGGAAAGTCAACGACATTCGGAGGGGCTTAAGGAAAATGGCAACAAAAGTAATATTGGAAAAAACAAGTGTTCTTTGTTTTTTTGTTTTTTTGTTTTTTCTTATCTACTATGATCCAGACGACTCTATACCTACCTGTAAGTACACATGTTGTATCGCTCGAGGCTGGTGATAGATAGATAGTCTCTTGAGCAATGGGTATACGTATCCACCTTATGGGCTGAGATGTATGAGCGGAGCTTCTCCTTGACACTGCACAGAGAGTCGGAATCAGAAAAGTGTTCGGAAATGTTCCAGTCATCGTAGAACACGGCTATATTGTCGTGGACAAGCTTGCAGATCATCATTTTGTAGACCCATAATGTAGACCACTTGGCTCTGTCTACAGCAGAAGTCAGTTCCTCGACCTCAGTTCTGAGAAATTCTACATTCTTCTCGAACTGAGTGTCGTAGAATGTTGTGAACTGCTTGGAGAACGCAATCTCTGTATCGGTTTTGGGGTTCTTCAGCTGACCAAGCGTGCAGGTGGGGAAATGAGTGTGCACAGAATAATCGAAAAAGTCATCAACGTCATCGTTGTCGGCAAACTCGTACTCGTATGGAGTAGTTGTGTTGATCTCCTTACATACGAGCTTGTTCTTGCTGTAATCGCGGCAGTTACCCTTGCTGGCCAAGTAGACGACCTTGTCAATAATGTGTAATGGAAGAATCGCAACGACCTGATCTGTGACAGATAGAGACATATTGTTTGCTTTGTTTTACGGATTAGAGAGTGATTTGTATAAAGTATCGGTCCCTTTTATGTCCATTTCAATTTTTTTCTTTAGAGTCAGAAAGTATACAACAATGGAAAATATAATGGAAAACAGAAAATAAATAAAATTATATATCATCTCACGTATATTTAGTGTTATGTCGAGTGTACAATTGACCTACAATAAACCCATATAAAAATGAAAATGAAATATAATGGAAATGTTCCCAATGTAAATACGATGGCTTACGCAATTGAACAGATCCATGCTGATAAGCTCATGTATAACAGTGCAAACATTTGCGAGGACATTCGTGAGCAAATCGATCATGAACTGAAACAATGCATGTCTAAATTTCCAAAGTACCAAAACGCAAACGAAACAGCACAGAAAATCATCGGCGAACTATATGACGACGACGTCACTTCTGTGCTGTTACTCGCGTGTACACAAATGGGAAAGACATCGACCGTTTTCTGGACTGCTTATAATCTGATGACCCATCCCGCCGCTCTATATTTTGTCCCCTATCCTTTCGTCTTTGTAATCACCGGTCTCAATTCTAACTCATGGAAGGATCAGACACAGCAACGTGTTTTACCCTGTATGGCAAGGAATGTTTGGCATAATAAAGACGTGATGAGAAAGGAGAACGTCAAAAGGCTTAAAGAAGCTGTTCTTTCGGACTACAACGCTCTCATTGTGATTGACGAAGTCCATGTAGGCACAAAATTGAACAATGTCATTTTTAATACGCTTCGTGAATTCCACCCAGATCACGAAGATCGCAAAGTTTCTCAAAAGGAGCTCTTTGAATTCCTGCATTCCAAAAAGGTAAAGTTCTTGCTAGTTTCTGCGACTCCTGATGCTGTCAAAGAGACTATGGAACAGAATTGGGAGGAGAAACGATATCGTACAGTCATTGCGCATCCTGACTCTGTCCCTACATATGTTTGGCATAAACATTTTTTGGAGCAAGGTCGAGTTCACCAAGCATACGGAATGGATGAGAGAGACGAAAATGGTCGCATGTTTCACCGCGCGATTATCAGACGTATATCAGAGTACAAGGAGTCAAAGTATCATATGATCAGATTCCCAACGGACACGAAGAATGCCAACATTGAGAACTCAATTAATCTTCTTAAAAAGTCGATTCATTGAAACAGGGAGTCGCGACGTGGACATGGTTGAAGACGCGACTGCGGTTTCTATCGGTAACTCTTTGGAGATTATGACAGCTCGGAACCAAGTGTTGCGTAGTGTGATCAATGTTTTGAAGGGCGTTATTGAGGACGTTACATGTCCTAATGCGACTGACACGGAGAAGTTGCAGATGGTCGTGAAGGGCATGTTTTCATTGATCGATAGCGGACGCGATGACATTGCGTGCGATGACATTGCGTGCGATGTCACCACCTCCCCCATCGTCGTGAACAATGTTGATTAATTTTGAATGGAATGGATTGGATTGGATTGTGTGTAAAGAATTGAATCGTCCAACATACAAAATAAAAACAAACAAATTGTAAGATGAAGAATCCTTCTAATTCCAATACTGACGGTGATCTACGGTCCGAGTTCCGTTCCTTCGCATTATCAGAGGGTGTTAGTGAGAGCTCTCTCTCCAACTACCTTAACCGATTGTCTACTTTGGAAACATCTGTGTTCCCTGAATTGAGCTTGGATATAATAGTTCTTGGAGGACGTTCTGTTGGGAAGAAGTCATCTGCGAAGAAGTCTTTGGTGGTATCATCATCTCCGAAGAATTCATCTTTCACAACGGTAGATGACATCGACGCTGCGTACGACGTGTTGCGTGTGCGTTACTCTAACATGTCTACGCGACGTAACTTTTTGACCGCCATATTGGCCTTTCTGCGGTACACTCCTTCCTTACGTGACGACCCCCGCGCTGCATCTGCACGTGCTCGTTGGACAGAATTTCACGGACATGCTCGCGCGTTTCAAGAGTCTCGTTACAAACAGCACATGCCTTCAGAGCGGCAACTCGAGAAGTACGTCGGCCTCGACCAAATCGATTCCAAGTACCAAGAGCTGAAGGGAGGAGATGTTACTAACACTACTCTTCAAGATTCCCTTGACATGTTGTTGTTGTCATTCGTCATTTCGATGCCTCCTAAACGTGCTGACATGGGAGCTTTGCGCATCTACGAGGACACGGACCCTCGTTTGTCTTCAGAAAACTACCTTGTATTGCGCCGGGCGTCTTCTGCGTCATCCGTTAATGCCACCGCCTACATCGTATTGAACAAGTACAAGACGTCCTCGTCATACGGTCGTGTCGAGACGGATCTTCCTCATAGCGCCACCGCAGACCTCCTGGACAGTCTGCGTCACTGGCCACGCGACTACGTGTTCGTTACCCGCCGCGGACACAACAGACCGTTCGCCTCGAACAATGCGTACGGACGGTGGGTGCAGAGCGTGTTTTCTCGTCTGTTCGGACGTGCGACGGGAGTGACCATGCTACGACATATTTTCATCACTGAGAAGGTAAACCCGGGTTCGATGAACGATGACGAGTTGGAAGACATAGCGCGTCAAATGTTACACTCGACCGACCTGCAACGGAAGTATAACTGGGACCGCGCGAAGATCTGCGAGACGCTCTCTCAAATGTGTGAGCAGTGTACTGCAGGTAAAGTACGGACAAAATCAACGAAGAAGAGGAAGTTCGGATCCGTTGTGCATCTTCCCATCAAGTAAATTATTCCACTAGCTAAATAATTTATTATGAACTATTACAACCACTAAAACAAAACTATGTCGACTGGGATACCTTTGGCGACATTAACGATCGCTCCATTTTCAGGATATCAGTTCACTAACTCTGCAGTTGGAGATTTGCTGATCCACGGTATCAACGGAGGCCCTTCTCAAAAGATTCTGGTAGGAACACAAAGCAACAATTATGCGCTAGTTTCGTTTGAGCAAACCGAGGTCACAGTGAGGGATGCCAAGTTGTCCATGATGAACGACTCAGGCGGAGTGCAGCTCTCCGCAGAGGGGGATGTAATGTACACCACAGGGTCCATCATCCCAGCATCGACATGCAACGTGACCATCGGATCTGATGCATCTCGATGGGAAAGTATGTACGTCAATAACTTCACCATGAGCGGGAAGGCCCAGCTGGGGTCCAATGTGTCCATGTCCAATGCTACAGGTAAGGCAAACATCTGGTCCTCAGGGACCTACTTGGGTGTTAACACCCCCAACCCGACCCAAGAACTTGACGTGAACGGGTCCATCAACGTGTCATCTAACGTCACAATCAGTGAGACGCTAGATGTCGGGCTATCAACCACCTTGCAGGACACCCTACTAGTAAATGGTGCTGCCACCCTCTCCAATTCTCTGACTGTTGACGGAGCCACCACCCTCGATAATACCCTACTGGTAACTGGTGCTGCCACCCTTTCCAATTCTCTGACTGTTGACGGAGTCACCACCCTCGATAATACCCTACTGGTAAATGGTGTTGCCACCCTCTCCAATTCTCTGACTGTTGACGGAGCCACCACCCTCGATAATACCCTACTGGTAACTGGTGCTTCCACCCTTTCCAATTCTCTGACTGTTGACGGAGTCACCACCCTCGATAATACCCTGCTGGTAACTGGTGCTGCCACCCTTTCCAATTCCCTAACGGTGGACGGTGCTACCATTTTGGACGACACCCTGCTGGTCATGGGTGCGTCCACGTTTTCCAACGAGGTCTCTTTCGCGGACAGTTCCACCTTCCTTAGTAACGTGATTGTCCTCGGGCAGCTCAGCGTCGACACCGTCACCTACAATGTGAGCAACATCGTTGTCTTTGCATCCGAGGAGTTGCGCAGCAACTTGCTTGTGGAGGGTGTCATGGACGTGCGGAGCAACGTGTTCTTGGGTGGCAAAACCTTGATTGGCGACGAATTGACTGTCGATAGCAACGTTTTTATACAGGGGGTAACCACCATGTCCAACGACTTGATCGTTACAGGCAACACATTCTTCCTATCTAGTGGTGCGCAGACATTCGAAGGCGCGGTCATAATCAAAGATACTCTGGATGTCTATAGCAACTTGGTAGCGAAGTCCGGTCTCCAGGTGGATGGGGTGGCGTCATTCTCCAATGACGTTTACGTGTCGAGCAACTTTGCGGTTCAAGGAGTCACCACATTTGGGGACGCACTCGAGGTGACCGGTGCATCCACCCTTTCCAACACCCTCATTGTGGACGGAGCCACTATTCTCGACAATACCCTGTTCGTGACCGGGGCATCCACCCTCTCCAACACCCTAACTGTCGACGGTGCCACTATTCTCGACAACTCCCTGTTTGTGACCGGGGCATCCACCCTCTCCAACACCCTAACTGTCGACGGTGCCACTATTCTCGACAACTCCCTGTTTGTGACCGGAGCATCCACTCTCTCCAACACCCTAACTGTCGACGGTGCCACTATTCTCGACAGTACCCTTTTCGTGACTGGGGAATCCACTTTGTCCAACTCCGTCGACGTGTACGGCCCCGCCAGTCTTCGGAATGACCTCCTCGTGATGGGAACGTCCACCCTCTCCAACACCCTAACTGTCGACGGTGCCACTATTCTCGACAACTCCCTGTTTGTGACCGGCGCATCCACGCTCTCCAACACCCTCACTGTGTCCGGAGCAGCCACTGTCGACAACTCCCTTCTGGTGATCGGGGCATCCACTCTGTCCAATACCCTAACGGTCGATGGTGCCACTATTCTCGACAACTCCATGCTCGTTACTGGCGCGTCCACCCTCTCCAATTCCCTCATAGTGGACGGCGCCACTATTCTCGACAATACCCTGTTTGTGACCGGGGAATCCACTTTGTCAAACTCTGTCGACGTGTACGGCCCAGCCAGTCTTCAGAATGACCTCCTCGTGATGGGAACGTCCACCCTCTCCAATACCCTAACTGTCGACGGTGCCACTATTCTCGACAACTCCCTGTTTGTGACCGGCGCATCCACGCTCTCCAACACCCTCATTGTGTCCGGAGCAGTCACTGTCGACAACTCCCTTCTGCTGATCGGGGCATCCACTCTGTCCAACACCCTAACAGTCGACGGGGCCACTGTTCTCGACAACTCCCTGTTCGTGACCGGTGCCTCTACTTTCTCCAACACAATGGCCGTGACCAGCTCCGCAAGCTTCCTGAGCAACGTGACCATCCTTGGTGAACTGAGTGTGGACTCTATCACTTACAACCTGAGCAACATCGTCATCTACTCGTCCGAGGAGATTCGCAGCAACTTGTTGGTGGAAGGTATCCTAGATGTGAGAAGCAACTTTAGGGTGGAGGGAACTAGCATGCTCTCCAACGAGCTTCACCTGTTTTCATCGGCGACCCTGTACAACGGAGAGTCCACTGTGACTCTGAGCAACTTGGGAGGATCAGCGACTCTGTCCGCAAGCTCCAACAACTTTGGTATTAACATGTTCCCTACCAGCAATGCGGAGTATACCGTAGACATTAACGGTGACATCAACTTCTCAGGACAGATCTACCAAAATGGGGCCGTTTTCAATGGCTGGAACTCCAACCAGTGGGGCAACTACATCAACTCGAACGCCGCATTCAGAGGCCCCTCAACCGCCACCGACGCGTTGCTAGTGTACCAGTCTAACAACCTCGCATTCTCATTGAGCAACACCTCAGGCTTGGTGTCAATGTATACATCGAACAAATTCGTCGGCATGGGCACCTCTAATCCATCGCACGAGCTAGACGTGGTGGGATCTGTGCGCGCAACTGATGGCGTCTACGTGAACAGCAACGAGTCCTTCTTCAGGGGCGTGCGATCTGACTGTGTGGCAGGAGTTGCAGGCGCTTCCGTCTTCCGCGGCGACGTGTGGGCGAGTTCTACTACCTACACACCCGGCACCGGTATCCTCAACAAGGTGCAGCTGTTGGGCAGTGGTGCAATTGTCGACAACCTCGCCTTGGAGAAATCCGTCCCTGGCACTTCTAACAGGAATCTCCCGCTTGCATGGGACGAGTTTATCACCTGCGCGGGGGGTGACGTTGTTGCCCAAAACCTTTTCACCACCGGCTCCTCGATGGTCGACGGCTCATTGTCCGTCATAGGGAGTCTGACAGGAAATAGTGCAGTTCTTAAGTCAGTGGTCATCAGCGGAGGACATTCCAACTTCCACACTGACGCGGGATCAATCTCATCCAACACGACCACCGTTCTTTCCGGTACATTACCGATGGCTTCTTCAAACGTTGCATTGGGGTCTGTCCTTTTCGAGGTAAATGGAGACACTGCCCTAAACAGTTCTCTTGCCTTGCGTTCTAACGCTTTTGTTGGCGGCGCTTTGTTCGTTGGCTCGAACATGAACTCGAATGCTCCTTCTCTGCCTAACGCCCTTGCCCCCGAGTTTTCTAACGTTCACCTTGACGTTCAGGGTGACGTCGTGATAGAGGACGGTCTGTTTGTGCGTCGAACTGCTGCTTTCGACGGGCGTGTGGGTGTGGGTATTCACGAGCCTGGCTACCCCGTGGACGTGCAGAGTAGTGTGGAAGGTGTTTCCATGAACTGTTCTGCGAAGGTGACCGCCTCAGAGTTCGTTGTCTTCTCAGACGCCCGTATCAAGACTGGCATTGAGGCTTATGTTGCGGACGACTTGATTGAGCGTCTGTCCGTGAAGCGATTCGAGTACGTTGACACCGTGGAGCACCCTGGTTCCATGGTCGGTTTCATCGCTCAGGAGGTCGAGAGCGTGGCTCCTGAATGCGTGAGCACGACCTCGTCTTTCGTGACAGACATTTATAGCTCCCTCCCAATTGTTTCTCGTGACGACAGGGAGTGTGTGGTCTCCATATCTAATGTGTCTCTCTCCGCTGAGACGAACGCGCGCATCGTCGATGATGCAGTGCTTAAGTGCCGTGCCCAGGGTGGCGAGACATTCTTGGTGACCGTATTGCATCGTGAGGGTGACCTGGTGACCGTTTTGTCTTCTATCGCGATGCCTGGTATTGAGGACGAGGACGTCCTCTTCGTGTTGGGAACACGTGTGGATGACTTCAAGATGGTTCGCACTGATCAGATTAACGCTATCGCCGTCGCTACATTGCAGAGCCAGAACAAGCGAATCGGCGCACTGGAGTCTGAGGTCCGCGCCCTTGTGGAGAGTCTCAAGAAGTAACATTTTCTTGGATACACTTGGTTGTTGTCCAAAAAAAGTGCATTAGGTTTATGGGTTGGGAAAAAATATGAGATCCCAAAAGACATGCAACATTCGTACGGGGATATTCTCCGGGTCTATTATTTTAGCTATCGTCGTCATTGCATTACTGATTGCATTACTCTACCAGAGGATGTTAGGGGCAAGATATCGTGAGACATTCGAAGAATCCTCCTCTAACAACCAGAAGTACTTGTCTGTCGTTCATACCCAGCCTTCGCATCGTGTGTTTATCGATGACATTGAAGAGTCAATTACGACCGACGTCATGTCTGTGTTGGCCCCATTGGATGCTTATGGTCTTACGGTTGTCCGTGGTTCGAAGGGACCTGATGCGCTTCGAAAACTCGAAAAAGAACGTGGGTACACTCACGTCACATATAGCAAATTGATCGTTGCGGATGCTCTCTCCGCTTCGATATCTTTGCCTACAGGTTCACTTTTGGTCGTTACCTTGTTCGACTCTTACAGCATCTTGTTGTTGTTTGCGGGCCCCTCGATGTCTTCTGCGTCATCCTCATCGACGCTCCGTGGAATTGCCGCCGAGAGGGGGTCATCATCCCTAGTTGTCCATTGTGTGGACAAAGTTTCCGCTGGAGCTGTGAGTATTCTCGAGAAGCTAATGCAACGCCAAAATAACACGAAACCTGTTGTGCCCGCAATGACACTAATTACCGCACCTAGAAATATAGATCCGACTCAGACTGCTGATACTTCATCTAAACTTCATAAATACGACGTTCTGGCAGTATGGGGGTCTCCTGAGTTCATTCGTGTGACGGTGAATGCAATGGGTAGCAACACTAGCGCTGGTGTTAGGTGTTTGCAGTACACGGACGTTGATGACACGGCTGATTTGATGGCGGTGTCTCCGTCTGTGCTCCCATCCGATGTCGATGTGAAGAACATTCTGCCTGATGCCCGTATCGGAGTAGAGCCATCGACCCGAGTGATGGCGGTGTTCAAGAGCTATACGTCCATACTCACGCCACCAAGCATCTCTACATCTGCTTCTGAATCCGCATCGACTTCGGCGTCTGGCTCCGCATCGACGTCTGCTTCTGAATCTGCATCGACTTCGGCTTCTGGCTCTGCATCGACTTCGACTTCTGGCTCCGCATCGACGTCTGCTTCTGGCTCCGCATCGACTTCGGCTTCTGTTTCTGTATTGAGTGCTGACCCTGCTTTGTCCGCGCCTATCATCAGATCAACATTCCTGTCTCTGTCTAATAGCGAGGATGGTGCCGACCACGTGGGCATGACGAACTTAACTCTTTGGCAAGAGTCTTTAAAGATTTCTCCTGCTGTGAAGGATGCGCTTGCGCATGCGAACGAGAAGCTTATGGGTGGGTCCGTGTCCCAAGAAAAAACGACCGAGACGTTTGATGTTGGTGAAGGTCGTCGTCAGCCTGATTCTATTGGAGGTTATTATGACTCAGACGACACTCCATTACTGATTGTGCCTCCTTCTAATCTCGAGATGCGTTTGGTGCGCACGGAGTTATTGTTTCACCGGGGGCGGCGTGTGGACCGTCACCGTACGTGGCTTGCTTCTGTGGGTGGCGACAGCGCCATTGTCCGTGCTGGTGACGTCGTTGTCCTAGAGCAACAGGTTGATGCGAGGAGGAATGGGTCTTACTATGTGTTGGATGTGACCTCTTCCACCTGGCTGTTGACGACACACTGGGTCTTGCGTGAGGAGAATTCAAATTCAGATTCAAATGAAAAATCGGACTCAGTTTCGGTGGTTAATGTTGACCTGCGTGCGCGGCGCGCCCAGGTTATAGTGAATAGGGGTGGGCACCGTGTTCGGTGGTGGCGCGGTTCCCCATGCATAATCCGCTTGCGTTCTTCCTCCTCTGCTTCTACTTCACAGACTTTTCTGGTGGGACGCATCGATTCGTTTGACATGGTTAAGAACACCCTTGTCGTGGATATAGTATCGGCTCAGCCGACGGACCGTGTGTCCGACGAGGATGCCGTTGTGGAGGACGATATGTTCGGGTCTGGGTTCGTTTGCTCCACCACGGCGTCGTCTTCGGGTGTTTTTAATACGCGTTTTGCGTGTATGAATTCAGGTGGTGTGTGGGACAGACCGTGCACGGAAGACGAGGATTGTCCCTTTTTTCGTTTGGGTAGGGGTGGCGGCGTGCTTGGGGGGTGTCAAGTTCCGTCGGGGGGGACATGCGAGATGCCTCTAGGAGTTCAACGCGAAGGGTTTCGAAAATACAAAGGGAAGCCTGTTGACACCCCCCCATTATTTGCATTCGAAGGCTTGGCTCCGTTGAATTTTAGTTAGAATTTCCTTTACGAACAAATGGGCGTTCCTGCCTCCCGGCCGATTTTGACTGGTTGCGAAACATGGTATGGAGCGGAATTGTGATTCATCGGTGCTGATGTCTCAAGCTAGCGAGTCGTTCAGGAGGCTCTAAATCCTGATTAGAAATTTAAAAAAATCGGCCGGAAGGCAGGAACGCCCATTAACAGGGAATTTCTGTTCGAACTCCGCAGTGGTAAGTTTTGCGTTTAACGATCATGTATTTTATTGTTCCGTTGACTGTAGGATAATGGAGACGTCAGAGGATATTCTCCAAATTGCTATAGATCTTATTCGCCGTAGCCAGACCTACGAACCTAGGATAAATCTAGTTAAACCAGAAATCTCTGAAAAACCAGATGTCGGTCAAACTATAATTTCAAACACAAACAACGAGCCCGAAAACACAGATCCCGACGGGTTCGTGCACGTTGACGCTTCTTCGTACGCTGTAGGTACATTCAAAGGATCTCCAGAAAAGGATCAGGTTAGCAGACATCCTCTGGATCCGGTCAGCAGAGATCCTCATGATCCTTATTATTGTGGTAGCAATCCTAGCGTATCCGGAAGTAGTCTTGTAAACACAACAGGGAGTTCGGCGTTACTTTCCATCGAGTACGCTGAATTCGCCCAGAAGTATCCGTACCTCTTCCGCATGTGCACGAACGTTCCTTCTCCAGAATCAGCAGATAACTTGATCAAGATTCTGCCTATGATGCTGCGTCAACGAGACCGTGTCATTGTTGCAGAAGGAAAAGGTGATGGTGACAATAATAATAATAGTAATAATGTTTTATCCGACCGACTTAAGTCGGCTACGGAGATGGTCATGCAGCGATTGAATGACACGTACATTGCCCCTCTGGGCATCAAGCCCATCAAATCGAGTAAGAAAAAGTAGGTCTCTGACTGTAATTTTCAATAATTAATGAAATTGAATAATCTCCGGACCTGTTTCTGGTTTAAGGGGATAGGGTGTCCCAAAAATAGTTACAACTCTTATGTACACGAAAAACCCATGCATTGACGTTTTTCTCACGGCAGGAGGCTTAAAAGGTTCGTACCAATACGGGTTCTTCAAGGAGTTGTACGCGATACGTCCCACTGTCCGCATCAACCGCATTTTTGGAGCGTCCGTAGGTTCTTTAAATGCAGCTCCGATATTGTTGCGACGCATGGACATTCTGGACATGTACTGGCGTAACCTTGATGGAAAACACCCATTTGATCAGATAATGGTCCCTCACTACAATCGGTTCTTAGTTCAAGGAAAAAATTATTACACTTTAAAGGATAATATTTGGCGTGTTCTTCGTAATGGAAGTATTTTCACGTCATTGCGCATCGATGAGGTAGAGAAGTTCTGGTGGAGTCTATCCAGTGCAGATATGTTCGCCCTTACGGAACGCCTAAACATTGTAGTTTACGACCGCTTAATGAACGCACCTGTGTATTGTTCCATTTCGAATGTGCATCCTGTGAAACGCTTGGAGGAGCTGTGCGTTTATTTGAATGCCTCCACAAGGTTCCCGGGGTTGGTCAGAATGCGTGGAGATCGTTTATTAGACGGCATATTCGTGGGTCGCGAGGATGTAAAACGTCACATCCGTGCAACCAGGGACCACGAGGATGACATGCTCCTTGTCCTCGACACGTGCTCGGATTTGTTAATTTCTGCTGACGATAGTTACTGCACTGTCACGTTCGGTCCTCGGGTTACTAAATCAAAAGTGATGTCATTTTGCGCGTCAGAGATGGACATCGATGCCCTCATTGACGAGGTGAACGGGACGCGCGCCGTTTTGACATACTTTTATCTTGTACGACCAACCGCTTCAATGAGTGAGTGCGGTACACGGGGTGGGGAGGGCCATTGAAGCGGGGAAGAACGCGGCTAGAAAGATAATTGTCCTCAATAGGAGCTCGATGTTCCTTGCAAGTGCTGGTGAAGCGGTTCCCCCTGTGATCTTTGTCGGAAGAAAACGGACTAGAACACGTGTCCATGATGCCATGGGTAACAAAGTGACGAGTGCGAAGACGAGGCCTGCCACTAATGATATCATGATCGCTCCCCATGTCACACTCGTAGTAGTAGGAGTATTGGATTTTTGAATCTGAGGCATCTTTACCTCTTCCTGTAGATCTTGAAGAGACGCGTCAGTTGGATCATGGTTGACATGGTTCATATTTCCGGTATTAGTGGGGTAGTTGTTGACATGATCCACGCTTCCGTTATTATTAGGGTCATACGTAGCGGTTTGTTGCAACGCAACTTGTTGTTGTTGATGTTGATTCTGCATAGGTTGCATAGGTTGCATAGGTTGCATAGGTTGCATATGTTGCATATTTTGCATAGGTATGTTGGGGGTGTACATTGGTGGTGGAGGTGTCTGCATTTTGTTGTGTTGGTTATTACTATTATTGTTGTTTGAGTTGATGAATTCGAGTGTTTCGCGGACGGTATCTTCGTCATCTTCGTCCAGGTCTGCGTCCTTCATTTTCGTAGAATGCGGGATGGGCATGAACGTCGTTGCCATCGGGTTTTGTTGTTGGTGGTGGTTGGGATGGGGTGGAGATGCGTTCAGCATTTGGATTTGAATTGGGATACAAAACGATTCGTCACGAATCAACGCATGAGAAAAAATAGGAACAACCCGGTTGTCATTGCGGATAGCGTGTGGAATACCTGCGTATCCTTTATCGTATCCTTTATCGTATTGTGGAATACCTGCGTATCCTTTATCGTATCCTTTATCGTATTGTGGAATACCTGCGTATCCTTTATCGTATCCTTTATCGTATTTTGGAATACCTGCGTATCATTTATCGTATTTTGGAATACCTGCGTATCCTTTATCGTATTTTGGAATACCTGCGTATCCTTTATCGTATTGTGGAATACCTGAGTATCCTTTATCGTATTGTCGAATACCTGCGTATCCTTTATCGTATTTTGGAATACCTGCGTATCCTTTATCGTATCCTTTGTTTTTGTAGAAGGCGCGTTGTTGTACCCGATGTGTATGCGGACCGCATTGTCTATTATCATTGAAACGTACAATGCGAACATGGTGACTATCGTTGGGGGTATAACGTTCAGCTTCCAGACCTTTTTTATTACGCGCATTGATCCAATGTACACGCCAACTGCGATACATGTAGCGACAGTTTGTATCAGGGCGATCGCTGCTCGAGGTAATGGGCTTTCCTTGATGTGAATTGATCTTTGATGAAAAGGACGTTGTTGCGAGGGTCCTGGCCGTTACCTGCCACAGCGAGACGTACACAACAACATTTGTTTTTCTCCAATCATTTTACAACTAACTTTGTGTTTTTTTTTGCAGTGCGCTGAGCACGAGTTTCCTTTGCCCTTCTCCCTTTTTCGCCTCCGCCCCTCACATACCGGTGT